>DWPA01002470.1:0-15710 GCA_018251375.1 Calpodes ethlius
TATATTGAACAACAATTTCATATAAGTTTCTTTATACAAAAATATCCTGCAGGTTTGTGTCAGGGAAGGAAATAATAAAAGTCAGAATAGCTCGGAACCCAGGTTCAAATCTCGGTCCGATTGCATCTTTATGTGCGAAATGCACCCAGTAGAGTCCCATATACCTCCGTGACAAGGCACGGCTATGGAGCATACGTAGAGGTATTTTCCCCTTGGAAAAAGAAAAAGAAACAAAAATAAAAGGGAAGGAAATAATGGCCAATGTTTGAAGAGGAATACTAAGGAATTTGTGTATAGCAAGCATTCAAGTAATTTAGTGTAGAAAATTAGGGTAATTACCTAGTATTAAAATTAATTCGGTTTAACGCCCCTATACTTCTAGAAGAGGCGTCAGTGAATAATTTACTGTGGAGAAGCATCACCCTGCATATGAGGTACAGTCGAAAGAACATTGGCAGTGACAGCGTAACATCGTATGGCACCTGCAAAATATAAAACATTCTATTAAAAACATTTTTTTATTAATAAAAATAAAAATTGAAGCTGGTTAAACGACGTGATTTATATCTACAAATAGATTATTAAGTTGTCATAAAACGTCAATCATTTAATATGACAACTGAATGTATGACGAAAACATAATATAGAAAATAAAGTGTCCATTTTCATCGTTATTATGGTTATGTACAACAATTCACACTTGATATATTACTAGTCCTGTAACATATTGTAACATACTCATAAATTTATAAATTAAAAATAACTGTTATTTATTTTCATTTTGCATTCATCATCTTATGCTTAAGTGTTTTGTCTCAATATTTTTGACTCAAAATGTATGTGACTCATAATACCATGTTTCGTGACAAATTAATTATTATACTACTTTCATAAAAAGATAATAAAAAAAAATGTTTGCGCTTCAAATATATTTATCGGACTATAAACGCAATGAAACGTAAATAAATATAAATACTTATTATTTTGAATTATTTTTTACGTCTTCAATCTTAATTATTATGAGTCACGTGTATTTTGAGTCACAAACAGTCATGAACAGTGTACTAAACTAAATTATTATTATATGAAGCCTAGTACTGTCCACATTTTGTAATTCTATATGCGTAATAACCTTTATCTGCTGCAGAAATATTGTGTGTTGTTTCAATTATAAAATAATTATGCAGATATATAAATCGCTTTAAATAAAATGTTGATTTTTCTACTTTTTTTTTATAAATCCAAGGCGTTTAATCAAAGGCGTTATTAATTTGTTACTGTTACAAAAATCATTATAATAGTAATTTTATAGTTTCGGTAAATTAGTGAACAAATCACAAACAACGACATACATTATTGAATAATCGCATTAGTATAATGTGTAAGGGAACATAAAACCCAAAAACAACAGTTACAATCAGACATACATGCTTGGTTAAGACAGGACTTCTAAAAATCACTTGGATAAATCAATACAGACCTGAATTTGTTTATATATTGTGCCCTACGAAGAAAATTAAATATGAATATGGATTTTAAGAGCACACGCTTAAAACAAAACAAGAAATGATTACAAATTAAATATATATAATTAAAATCGATATCGAAAATAAATTGATAGTTTTTATTTTGATTTCACTACATGCAGAAATTAATAAAATATATATTTATCATTATTTTAAATATTATTTTCCACACTAAATCAAAATTAGACGATCTCATAATTACTTTAATTTAGTACAAACTACAGGCTGAATTAAGTTTATGATGACTACTGAAAAACTTTCATCATGTCTGTAAAAACGAAAAAAAAACCAGAAACAACTACAGTAAGGTTGAAAATAAATCGGTACTTACAACTTCAACTCCTATAACCCCACCCTTGTTAGCCAGCTTGGTGGTCCAGGTGAAGGTGTACTGACCAGGGATTGGATGGACTGCGCAGATTGCGAGCTCAAGGGCAATTTGAGCTATCCTCTGCCACGTCATTGCTATCCGCCAGTCATCAGCGCAGTTGTCTATCATAAATAACTGGAATATTATAATAAAGTAATCAATTAAAAATGTACATCTTGATACAATTATTTCCATTAAACATAGCTAAGAATCATCTACACATAGCTTTCTATTAAAAACTGCTTTAAACCGGTTAAATATTATCTTTATTTTTGGGTTGAAAGTTTTGAAATTATGGTTTTCATTTATTAGTTACATTTATTCTTATTAAGTGCAGTGTAGTGGAAACTATTTTGTCATTAGTAATAATAATGAATAGCGTTATTTATGGTACATAGAATTGGAGATATTTCACACATTGAAAATAAATAATAATTATATCATTAATATATTTCCGAATATTTATGTGTTAATTTAAAACTTATAATACTTAGTTTTCGTAAAAAAATCTCAGTCAGTTGCGTACACAAAGAAATATTTTAATATAAATGAATCGTACCTGTACTTCTAAAGCATGATACGCGACGATTAGGCCAAGTAAAATCACAGTAGACATTGATATAAGCGTCTTCAACGCTTGGGAGTATATTGACGCCTGAAAACACCAAATAATACGATTATTTGCTAGCTTTTTATTGGTAAGTAATAATATATAAATTATTATCGTTATTGAAGAAGATATTTAAAGTTAGGTATCATAATATTAATTTTTTGCGATACGATATTTATGCACGCGCTTGTGCACGCATTTATATCGCGAGCGGAGGAGCGACGTGTCCTGCAGTAGGGCATGGATAAAACAATGATCAATCTTTATCTTTTTTTCTTACCTTATTGTATACACCAGCACTTGAAAGTTCATTCTCTATAACCATTATTATAATACCAAACATTCCCATCACTAATGCGTAATCACTTATTCGTTTTCTTTTTTCAAATAACGCCTTTCTTCTACCTAATCTGAAAATGAAAAAGATAACATTATTATAAATATAGAATATTATAGTGGTAGTAAACAAGATTATAATTCCATCATCCACCTGCTGCTTGTGGACAAAATTCATGTTCAGCTTCGAACAGAGTTCATGTTCAAGATTTGAGAGTTTCACCCTCCGAATCCATAATCAGACCAGCATTATGACTTGCATTGCATTGTCATTTGATTTACTTATATATACAATATTTCAGCTCGATTGAAGTGCTTTATATTTAAATTACATCTGATTATAGACAGACACCGGAGAAGTACTAAATAAAAGCTTGCATTTATTTGGAAGGTAGACTACCTCAGTACATACAATGTTGATCAGCTTCACTCGATCGTTTTAGCAGTTTAACAATATAATATTTAATACATAATTTTGTGGGGAACAAATATGTTCTCGAACAAAACTGTTGTAAACTATTCTCTGACAGTCACCGTAGCATCGTAAAATTGTTCAGTGACTAGAAGCATCCATAGTAAACGTGGTAGTAAATTCGGTAGTGAAATACGGTTCGGTTATCAAAATTCAAGTTTGATTAACATCAGAAACGCCATTAATTGAACTCGCCATAGTTTATGTCTGGCGACCGGTATAAGGCGATTAGATTTATTGATGGCACATCACAGTCCTTGATTGCGGTCTCTATAAACACGTTCCAACGTTATGGTCGACAATCCAAAGTCATTAACTTTGGTTCGCTTTGTAAAGCAAATAGAAGGAACGCCTATTTCTATACTTAACAAGAAAATATGATACTAAACTAAATATTAAAACGATTGCTTGATATCACGTGACTCGGAAGTAATTTAATTACAAAAAAAAATGTTTCACGATTAATTTCATTATTTTAAATGTAATCTGATTGTTAACCACTAACTTATATGTTTTTATAGACTAAAGAGATGACGAAAAAGCAGACGGACCATATAATGGAAATAAGATGTAAAGGAGAGCACTTGAATAACCCCGTATTATAATACTCCAGAAAAATCTAGGAAGCAGGCTTATTTCACGTTGATAAAAATCATTGATACAAAAAGGGTTTGAAAATACGTGAAATATATTATATATGCTACAGCACTGTTATCTCTAAGGGTTTCGTTTCGGAAAATATGTCTACTATGAAATAGGCCTACGTAATATGCCCACTACTATAATAATAGACGAATTCTTTGAATAATATATTTAATATAAGTGATACAATGAGAAGATCATAATGAAAATCATTTTAAAAACTGTTTTCTTTTAAAAGTCATAAGACAAAATTCAAATTAGAATAGTTTTATTCATCTCCTAGAATAAATATTACTAATATACATTTGTATGCATTCATTTACGCGTCAAATGCCAAGTAAACTTAATATTGATGTTCTACAGAACTAAAGTAAAATGCACTTAGACACCTGAAGACGGAATCAATATAACCTTGATTGTGTTTCAAGGTAAAATATAAAACGAAGTAAGGGAGAATACTTCACTTTCCTAATAAATTATTTAGTCGATAAAAGATTGAATGATTGGTAGTAGTGTGATGTGAATTATGGGGCACAGTCGTTAAGTAAGTCTTTTATTTATTCAATCAATTTCCTCGTCCTTCTGTAGAATATGTGAAGTAAGATTTTTATGTGAATTGAAAAATGATACGAATGAAATGTCGAAGGCATCGATAAATAAATATTGACGGACATGGACATCGATAACAATAAAAGCATCATACGTAGTCACAAAGACAGCAGAGAATTCATATTCATTTTGTCTCTTCGACATTGCGACCGAAATAACTAAAAAACATTTCAAGATCGATTTTCAAGAGAATAATCGTAGCTAGTAGGTAAAAACCTATCCCCATACGTAAGTACCATTAACCTTAAAACGAGTGGTACTGGAATATTAGCCTTAAGGATAAACGGAGCCTCTTACACCCCAAATACATTAGTACAAGTCGTGTAGATATTAGTCAAGGCGTAAATGCGTCAAATTCCCTGGATCGCAGACAGAATTTTCGATGTTATTAAAATTATATTGACAAATATATGTAAGAATATTATCGAATATGTTTTAAAACATAAGTTCGGTCTTCTTGAAGATTTTATATCACACCATCTTACGCATTATTCTGCATAAATAAGACTTTATCTGCGCACAATTACATTGCAAGAACTTAGATTATTCGAAACTAAATTGAAACCGAGCGGATGTTGGCGTTGTTTCATTGTTGTCACCAACCTTCAACGGGATATGAGATTTCTCCAACAAATTACTAAGGAAATGGCAAAGCATTTATCATAAACCTCGATTGTTCCAATTTGAATGGCTGAACATATATTTTAGTACGTAAAGAAATAATAAATACCAAATTATTATACTAAAAACCTTCATTTAGTTCAGTTCAAAAAACTCACATATACCCACACTCAAAAAATTGCAACTTCTTTTTATCAGGCATTAACTTCATATCTACTATTTTATAGTTTTAGTAGTCTGTTTTATCGTATTGAAAAACAATTAATAATTAAATACTATTTTGCAGATAAAACCTCCATATTCACAAATATTTTTATATCCACAGAATTAGATCTATCTTCGGAGATAAAAAGTGTATTTAACAAAGCTCCGTTATATTAGTTTCAAATATGCTAAGTATCACCCAACTTTGTTCAGTGGCTTTAGCGTAATATTGGTACAAACGCTCGGATAGACAAAACTTTCCCAAAAAATATATTACTAAACGATAACTACTCTTTTTATTACTTCGTACATGTAGCAGTATAGTTTATTGCATAAGACCAAAAGTAGACAAAAATATACCGGAGATTGTAAATTTTAAATACTTAGCGAATTCAAATCTAATGAAAATGAACCAAACAAAGTAAAACAGAGGTCGTAGGAAGGTGCTAAAACAATGTTACCTCTTTTAATATTCATTCCACCTAGGAAAACATATACAAATAACCCCGTAACTTGTAAACTAAGCGAAATAATGAACGGAAATTACATGCTTTAGTTGATACACGTTAAACGTTGTTATAATTACAGGGAGCTGTTAAAACGCTGGAACATTCCTTATTAATTATTTTTCAAGTTTGCATTCTAAAATGGCTCGAGTCTTTTATTATTTGTGTGTTCTAAAGGCCTTTATGTTTGAAATAGTTAATATTTCAAAATGTATATCAAGTTTTCTTTGAAATTTTATAAGAAATACGCAGTCCAGAATCATGCATACTAAAATTTTATTAAGGTTTGAAACCCAAAGATGCCCGTATCGATTCTCACCACTCTACTTTGGCCTCTCATTTGAAGTTAATCTTCCACGTTGTTCCAATGTTTTATTGAAGTTATGGTTAAAGCCAAAGTAAAGAAAAAAACGATAAAACCAGGTTGGATGGTACTGTGTTGAAAATAATATTACTGTAGTAATAATATATTATGTTCACGTCTTGTCTCGATTGCCCAACATTAAAATAACGGCAGTTGGCGAGATCCCGGAAAATGTTGTGTTATTGCGACCATTTTCTGCAATATGATATTGTTACGAATGATATTGTGGATCATATTGCAAACATTGATAGAGAATAAACATTTTTTTTTCTTTGTCTATTTTACAATAAACTTGCTATCATAACGAAAGTGCAGTCCATTTGTATTCTATTAATAAGAATGGAATCCATCGTGTTGGCATAAATAACGCCAAATGACGTATTTTGGTGTTTAACAAAATATTATATGATTAAACGAAAATACAAAAGATGCGATTTTAGTGTCGATTTTCGTTTGATTCATGTCTAAAGCTGTGTCATTGTGCATTGGAAAATAATCCTCTATACTATGCCGCTTCAAACATATAAAAGTATTTTTTTGTTTATATACAGATATATCAAAAAACAGAATATTTTCAATATAACATGAATGAAATGAACTTATTCGTCGATCTACCTTACTTTAATATGAATAGAATGGGAATAAAGTTTGTTAGTAGGTACTCCTAAACCCATAATACGAACTATAACCTCTTGGGGATGAGTAGGCCAGCTTCGGATCAAGATTGACCTTAACTATATTACATTGCATATTGGTTTAATGTCTCGCTCACGCTTAATTAAAACACTAACACGGTTATCGGCCAACAATAAATTGGGTTATAAGACCCAGACACGTTGGAGATTTTTGATTGACTAGAGTTTTACTGTGATTAAAATATATTTCTTTAAATACATTTTATTGCGTTCTTTAATCATGATGTCAAAAAACATTTCATTAATCGATTCATTCAATCATTCATTCAGAAAATAATGCGAGATATAGGTAAATTACTAACAGCTGGTACGAAGTACACATGTATAAATTGTGCTTGGCAATAAAAATATTATATTACGTCATGTTATATACACACCATTTAAACCTATACATGTCTCTCTTGCACGCAGGCAAGCTTAGAAGTAGGAAAGAGAACGTTATAATTTTTTTTTAAATGACTATTATACAAGGATAGTTGTGTCAAAATGAATGTATTGAACTAGTAGTTACTTGAATTTAAGTATTTTTATTATTATAGATCTGCCATAATGTTAACAAAGATTTTTTAGTATGATTTTAATGTTGTTTCTCATTAGAAATCCTTTAATTTTTTGCAATTTTTTAGCTTATGTCCTAATACTACATTTATCCAGGTACTGGTATTAAAAAACAATTAACACATTATAATGCCGAACTAGGGCTAAGCTCAATTATTTGCTTTAACGAGTAAAAAAATAATTATGTGAGTACTACCCCATGCAAAACGATTTTTAAAATATACAGTGTAATAAATTGTGTTAGCGTAAGAACCTACTGTGAACGTGCCAGCTTTCTGTAATCGATGTTTACCTAAATAATAGTCTATCCAAGAAACTCTCTTTTATTGTTTCATTTGTCACGGTGTCTGTACATAATGAATCTCGCAATTTTACTTGGATTAGCTTCTCGATGGTCCATTGACATAAAATTTTGCATACATTATACTCTAGTTGGCTATATGTACATATTTTGATATCCCACGTGACAGAAGGTAAGGAATATGAACTCTGAAATGTGGTATCATTATCGCAACACTATTGAGATAGGTTTGTTTGATTTACCTTAATAAGTTCAGAGTATTTGGTCGGTTAAGATCATATTCCGATTCTACAAATTAATGTGGGAGCAGTACAAGCGTGTTATTTGTTTATTAAAACATTTTTTGTTATAATTATGTAAATTGTGGAGTATTTTTTATATAAAAAACCGATTAAGGAGCTGTCCTTCTGCCAGAGTATAACTGACTACCAACATCCATAGAAATTCATATCAAAGTCATCAGTGAGTGGCTAACAATAAATCGTTTGGCGACAAACTCTAGCACGATGTGACATTGAATTTATAAACATTATCATTAGATGGGCTACAGCACGATATCCTTGATGACTTCCGTGTTACAACCAGAACAGACAACTTAACGTGCATTTCAAAGCACAAGATCGCGCAAGATATGCCGACAAGAAACACCCATTTTATAAACCGAACAACCAGCAAGCACGTTCTATGTTACTGCTACTAGTTAATGCATGCCGTCTAGCCACGAGGGCTTTACGAAAGTGTAATTATACCGATATTTAAAGACCACTGTAAGTACTAAATCAATAAACGCGATCGCACTCACACATTTGCACTAGGCTCTTTCTGTGAGTGTATCGTCTGATGTCAAATACAGCCATGACAAGAGAACAAAACATTAAAATTGTGTGCTCCAATCACAATAACACTGTTACATAAATTTGCGTGTAAAATGAACTGAGTATCCGTTGTTCACTAAAATCCTGTCAAACCGAACAGGGTATAAAACAAAATACTTTGTGTGATGTGTACGCTTCAATTCAGTACAATATCAGATAACATAGTAGCTACATAACATTTTCAACTGTATTTGCATTGTGTGAACGCAGACCGCTTTTATGAAACATAGGAAGCAGAAAATTATTACCATTCCTACCTACGAGAATGTTTAAAGCATTCAGATGCAACAATTCGTGTTATTTGTATCGAATCGAGACGTATTGCATTTGAATGCTGAAAGCTTCGTATATGGTTTTGCATTACTTGCTAACAAATAGAATGTTTATACTCTTTTAGCGTATATTGCTAGTAATGGTGCTTTAAGAGGTTTATTGTGAATATTTCCTTTTTTTTTCTATGTTTGTAACCTATAAAGTTCCAACCCTGACTGAGTATAAGTATGTCAGTGTTCATACGACACTGGATAAACAATGAACAAGGATGTAACATCAAGTCCCTGCTTTTCAAGGATGCTGGTGTCTACCATCTTCAATCCCGATTACCTGTCATTGTATGATTATCGCTCTAAAAATTGTTCATTCGTAACGTTTTTCACTTAGGTGTCTTACAGTTAGTAATAAACTAGCCCTCTACTTATTAGCAACTATCAGAGATGTATAGATGACCTGTGTGACCACGGAACTCAGTATTTTTCAATGTTGGCTGCAACGCCCTCTCGTGGGCGCCTAAGAAATTAAGAGTATAGAAGATATGAAAAACTTAAAGAGTCCAAGGGATACGATCGAGCTATCATGTTTTGCTATTGATTGAACTTTTCATAAACATAATTTGCGCGCATTTTTTTACTCAACGGGCTTTGAGATATAATAGCTTTTAATGAAGATTGTTGTTGAGATAAGTTTCAGAACCTGTATTATAAAGCTATTAACATAAAAAATAATACTTTGCAAGTCAGATTAGTGTTAATACTGAACATTGTGTTACGTAATTTTGTACACGAAGATTTCAAAGGATCTTACGACACTGGCAATATGTATTGCTAATATGTAATACTTGGAACCGTCTCGTGTACGCTCACGTGTATCACAGTTACGCAAGTTCATCGCGAAATAGGGCAACTTATTCGGAATATTCTAAAAGTTATTAGTGGTTTTAGATCTTTATCTATTAAATTTGAAGTCTTATCTTAAGCGAAAAGATAAGTACCTACTCTTTATTCTCGTTATGAAAATGAAGCATTTTAAACATGAACATTTAAACCCTTCATTCCCTTTCAACCTGCCTTCTTGAGTGCCTACATCATAACAGGAACTCATTGTTTAAATTTCATATTTCTAGCTCCAGTGGTTTAGATTTTACGATGATAAATTATTCGGTTTATCAGTTCAAACAGTTTTATAGATTAAGTTAAACTATCTATATTCCTTATCTTAAAGAAAATTTTAAAAATATAAAATTACTTTTTACTGCCTTTGATAGCCTAATTACAGGTCAAGTTTAAAGTCTTTAATAAATTAAAATCACTGAACCGATTTAAATCAAAAAAATACATTTATTTTATACTCTGTCCAGTTTGAATAAAAAAATAATTACTCCCTCATTATTTGTATAATTGTAAAGAAAACTCATTTGGAACATTTCAGGTTTCTAGCTGTAAGGGTCAAGTCAGTATTTCTTCTTTCATTCATTATATAATATGTATATATAAAACATTTTATTAGTAAATAATAAAATTTTGATAACTCCAGATGTTTGTTAATATTTAATAACTTGAAGATAATGTTACAATAATCTACAATTACAGTAGTTGTTTTTTATGAATACTGTTTCTTTATTTAGAAACCAATCTGCTGGATTTATCCATCCAATCAACTCAATTCCTATTTGAAAACCATAGTATTAACAATAACACTTACCATATCGGGTAGCTACCCGATATTACTGGCTAGTAATAGATACTGTACGGTCCAATCGAAAGTGTGCTTATTCTAATACGCCATTAGCATGTGGCAGCCTTATTAATATGCAGCAGTCTATTGCAAATTCAATAATAAAATTTTATAATAAACGCTTCAGCTCACTGACTTTTAATCTAACTATCCTGATAAACCGAGCTTCACTCACAGTTAATTCAGAGCGTAAATTTCAACTAGTTCCAAGCGTGTTTGTAGATGGCGCTTATTGTATGAGTCGTGATTTATTGTAAAGGCGAATAGTAGCTACAGATAACTAATGACAAGCAAATGGTCTAAATAATTACTAAGTTCAGTCTTAATTTACTTATGTATTGTATTGAAATGTTTTATGTATCATAGAGTTAACCTACTCTTTTATATAACGCATTTCGCATAGCAATGTAACTGTTTATGGAAGGTTCAAAAAAGTAAAAACATGTTTTATTAATTCTTGGAGCTAATTATCGCGTGTTGCTTGCACGCTTGTACCATGGATTCTTGATGTGTACACATGCGTGTCCCGTGAACTTAATGATTGTTTGTATCGCAACCCACTTTATTTTGACCTAATGCATTAGTAACCCTTTATAAATAATTTATATTAAGTATACCTATATAGGTAAGACATGAGTGTTGCTACTGCTATTTCATTCTGTAAGCAATCCTATTGAATTTATATTGAGTTCCTTTCTCGTACGGACGCTTCTGTTAAACAAGATTTTCTCTTTATACGAGTACTATAAATGGTAAAAGAAGCGCTAATACAAGATTTCAATAGAGTTTCAAAGACAATGAGAATTTATTAATTTTTAATTAAAATTCTAATGCTGGTCATATTGTACATCACTGGCTGCCTACCAGCCCCAAGAGAGAAATAAACGTGAAACGTTTAATAGTAACGATTTCTCTGGTCTCTACTTTCTTCCGTCGGCAACGTTTTTTGTATTAAAGTCTACAGACAGCAGCAATTCCTCATCATCAAGTAAATTGTACTCTATTTTGTCTGATATTTACACAAAAACCATTCCACCTTCCTAACATCTACCACTGCCAAGCATGCGTTCATACTTGCTTTCAATTCTGACAACTACATAGGATTATAGTTTATTTTACGAGGATTAATTTTTACTTTAATGCTTAAAGACTTTATTTCCCAAATCAGACAAATGTCACTTACTTGAGAACAATGTGAACATGTAAATTAATTACTTAATATCTGATTGTCTTTCCTTACGTACACTTTCAGAAACAACATTCTTATTTTGTTTTCATTAATCTGTTATATTACTAACCTATATCCTATGTTAGGTTTATGCTTGGCCGTCCCTCCGCCTTTGTAAGTGCCGCCGCCAAGCGCGCGCTCCTCCCCGTATCGCGGATACTCGCTGTGCACGCCGACGAGCGCGACCCCCGCTTCCTCGGTAGACGCGTCCCTCCCGCTGGAGTACGCCTTCATCGCGCCGGGGATCGAGAGCGTCGACACCGGCTTCCGCAGCTGGAAGATAAATACAAGAAACGTTGATTAATCTTATCATGGTACAGTCACCACGACAAAGTTTTATCATGACACAGTTATATTATAACAAAGTTTCATCATGATATAGTTATATGATGACAAAGTTTCACCACGATATAAAGACATCATGATACAAGTTCCAAACATTGGCAGATTTGTATGATAAGTTCTTGTACAGCTAAAACTACGAACATCATAACCAGTGTCAAAAGTTGCATTGAAAGAAATATGTAGATAAAAAGGAGAAAATAATCAAAATAATTTTTTAGCGGAACTCGAACATTTATTTCGATAAAGAAGGCTCGCGGAAGCATGAAAAAGAAACAATTTTGAAACCGTCAGATTTAATACCAGCGCTGAAAATTAAAACTCTCGTTTTAATACCCAAAATATACGAATCCCAACTCTTCTATCACACAAATACAATTATAAGGTCAGGATTTAACAAACAACATTAATTATGCATGTATAATCTTATCCATTTTACCATTACAATGAAAGTCCTTTCAAAATATACTGAGGACTAAGTAAGGGTGCATTTTACTGTATGGTTTTAAATTAATTATGACGGAATGAATCATGGTTTTTTCGGTATCAGTATTTTGCGTGTTATTGTGAAAGTATAATACATGGTATATACAGGAGATCTTCCGTAATTTTTTTTATTTTAGAAATCTCCTAAGAAACATTGGATTTTCAACATTCTTCAAATTGATATCGAATCTCAGCAGTTAAATTTATAAAAATGAGATAGTAACATAAGAATTCCATATATTTCTGAGTTCGATCTGTTGACACGAGTATCAATGAAAATATATTTTTTTCACGAGAAATCTATATTGTAACCACTATATACATGTTAGAATACGTGAAAAAACTTTATACGTTTTTTATGGTTCCGTGGTCTAATTAGTACTTTTATATTTTTGCCGTGTCTGTCCATTTAAAGGGTATATTATACTCGTATTTTTCACAATGCAAAATTTAAGAATAAAATTGAATACCAAAAATAATTCGGATACCTTCCCTATGTATGGGATGTTGTTGGATAGGTATTTCAAACTCATTATGGATTTGCAAATACCATTTTTCAATACAGAAATTGGTTTGGTAAGTATTATGCGTTAAACTGCTATCTTTAGTTGGAGATAAGTGTCGCCTTTTCAACTACTTAATGCTTGGAAGTAGCATGTAATAGGGTAAATTTTAAAGAAAAGCTATCAAAGCCACTTAGGATTTGCAAGTTATCGAGTAATGGCCGATAAATTCACAATTATGCATCCGTACATTGCGCGTAGCCCGACCCGCACTTGTTTAGTCTTTTCTTCTATGTTTTGTCAATTCTTTTTCTTATCTTTAGTTGATAGCTATAGACGAGCTTTCGTTATTTTCAATAAAAAAAATTGAGAGAATTAAAAAAAAATGTGTGTTCAAGTCAACATTTGAATATTCAAATTTTGACCACTTGAGAAATCTTTGTACCAAATTAAAAGTCCTATGAATAAAGTCGAAATATTAAGTCATCAATTTAATTACAAATAAAGCGTGTAAAGAAAGAATTCTAAAATTAATCTACGTTTAGTATATAAAACTGTTTACCGCAAAATGTGACGCTTAACATATTGTATCTGAATATAGTTTATTTTTATAAGAGAAGTGTTTCATTCACTGCGTATTAATGTCTAGAGTTTTGGAATAAATCTCATGAAATATTCAACAGTTAGATCTAAGGCTTGACCTAAAATAACAATAATAATACTTTTAAGTGTGGTATCGAAGTTGTAATCTGTAACAATGTTCTATTTTCGAGCTCCAAACATCCATCATCCGACAATATACTTATCTCATCATTTTTTCTATCCCCTTTCTCTTACGTCTAAGCATATCTGCTATTTGATTTTACTACATTAACAGCCAGTTACAAAAATTAACTTTAAATATTTAACACATCTTCCTAGATGCAGAGAACAACATAAGGTTATGCCTCCATTTAGTAATTGCGATTTAATGAAGAGCTTTGTACAGTTAATTATTATCTTATTATTTTCGACGGCCCCGTAGCCCAGTTAGCAGTGACCCTGACTGCGAAACGAGGGGTCCTGGGTTCGATTCCCGACCGGGTAAATATTTATGTTACAGATATATATTTGTTCTCGGGTCATGGGTGTTAGTGACGTGTTGTTTGTGTTGTCCATGCCACTTACGACACAGAGAATCCTACTGCGGGGGTATGAATGCGTTAGCGTTTAGCGTTTATCTTTTTCACGTGTATGTTATATGTGCTTATATGTTAATGTTTGACCACAATCCGCCCTGGATGGTTAATACAATTTTATTAATGTTTGTAATCAGTACGGATTATGTTAAGTAAATTTAGAAAAGTAGGTTAATATCAGCAAGTAAATATTATTAAAAAAAATGTAAAGGTTTAAACTATCGCAAGATATAATATACATTGGTATCTCGTAGGTAATTTGCCCAATTTCGATAGTTTGGATGTTACAGTCCCATTTGCTTAAAGCATCGGGCTCAGTTCTATAGCCCAATAGATGCTTTGGTCATTGGCAATTTCGGATTATTAGGAATTAGTTCCAAGCAAATTAGTAGTTAGTGTTTATGCTGGTGGCACAGTAATATAGCTTTCGAGTTCTATTACTTTAATAATTACCTCCAATTATAGTTTATATAATGCAATGGTAGTTTTCATTATAGAAAATTATAATCTTACTTAGAAATACGACCTAAAAACAAACTCTGCTGCAACCAGTTCCGCAAAGGTTACAAGTTATATCTATTGTAGATATATAAAAAGATTTGTTGGGGATTTCCTTTCATTCTTTTTCCCCTTAATCACAAAGCGAAGGTAGAACTAAAAAACGTGATGTGTAATATATACCCACAAGATTAAATTATTCTAAATGTGAATTTATCTTCTTCAAAAGGGTTATAATTTATCATGGCTCATAATAATTTAAGTCTTTGTTTTGGAACATTCCTGTGGCGTTATCGTACATGGAACACTTTTTTCGCTTAATTATAATAAGCCGCTCCTCCGGTTTATTTTTGGTCGTTAATGTCAACATCGGTAATGTCTTTGGCATAATTGAATTCCAAAAATGGCAATGACTTGTCTTCAGTGGCCCGGCTATTTACTTAAGAAATAGATGGAATTTACCAAGCCAGCGCTTATTGAATAAAACCTGTAATTTCTAGTAATCTTTGAATTATTGAGTTCGATTCAAGGTGAGTTTGTCAAACTATCGACTTAATCATTACGTCTTTTCATGGAAAAATAGTAAGGTATAGTAACAATGTTAAAACAATCATGTATTTAACTGATTATAGTCAAGTCAAGCTATTGTAATGATTGATAAATAAAACGTTAAGACGTTTTTAAGTGTATGGATACAGTGAATTTAAATAACAATAGTAATTTCTCATTTCAAAGACTACGAATGAACTTTAAATATATAACTGCAATTGTTTCTG
>DWPA01002471.1:0-15709 GCA_018251375.1 Calpodes ethlius
TTTCGAAAACAACATCAACATCAGTCTTGTACCTGATTTTTTTAGTTTCTGTGAATATTCGTTCACAAAAAAGCATTTTAACAAATTATAGGCCAACATATTTATCCATGAATGCAATAATTATGGCCAATGAATATAGGTATTCGTCTTATTATCCATCAGGTTAATAAGAAATGATTTAGTTGATTTTGTAGCCCGAAGTTCGAACGAAAAAAAAGACAGGTACCCTATTGGTAAGTTGTCATCGACAACCCATTTCTCAGTATCATCAGAAGAATTGGCAGCGAAAAGCCGGCCCTAAAGGAGAATCTTTTTGAAACCATTTTTGTAGAATTCTTGGTCAAAGCGCTCCAGAAGTACCTCAGAAGAAAGTTAATTCCATAATTTACATGAATGTGGGAGAGAAGTAGAGACAGTCCAGGTGTCAAATTGCTGTGGATGAAACTGTAATCTTCGTTGAGTGGGACAATGATGGCAACGTGTACGCACCAGGTCGAACAATTCCTGTGTGGATTTTACCGTTATAAAAAGTCTGTAGAACAGAGAGAACCACTGATGTTGTACTGATGTAATGAGACGTAGGTACATTATCATAATACATTATATGCTTATTATGTGGCTGTTATTCATTGTAATGATAATGTAATTGTAAAACTGAATAGCTACACGTTCTCCTGGCGACTGTTTTTTTATATGACACATTGCTTGTATTTGTAGCAGTTATTACAAAAATTAGGTCGGCTTGCAGTGTCTTTGACTGTCTCTAACTAAAGGATGTGCGGCCCCTTTCTTAGGACTTACTCAGTTCGTCGGGGTCACGAATGCCCCCATATAAAATTTTAACAATATTCAAACACGTGTTCAAAACTTATATTCTGTATCATTTATAATTTCAGGGAACTTTCCTCGTATGAACTGTAAATAACTGCATCATGTACAATAGGGGACGTTTTTTGTAATTCCCGGTATGGCATCTTCCTCAACAATGGACACACGTTTTATGTCGTTACTCTGACAATTTAATGTAAAAAGGGCTCTCTTTAGCGATGGCATAGGTCTGAGTTTGTTTGATGATTTTTTTGTCAATGCAATGAGTTCTGCTATTCTTAAATGAACGTTAAAGTTCAAGATTTAAAGGATATTTTCGTACTAAGTGGTCGATGTTAGCGGGTGGGATGAGTAACACGTGCTTTGCTTCCGCGCAGTCGACACAATAACAAAATGTGAGGCGTGCATTGTACTTCGGCTCTCGCCCGGCCAAAGATGCAACCACGTGGTGAACAGGTTTCATTTTAGGCTGCTTCCGTTTAGGCATTAAATTCTTTGGGCAATAAGTACAAGCATTCCGAATGTTTAAGTTTAATATTGAAATACACGAGATACATAACGTGTTTATGAACATAACTTTAGTATTAGTTTTGATTAACTGAGTTATCGTAACCTATCCACAGTCCAACTAACCCCCGGAGTCTAAGCGTGTGCTAGCATACAGCTTGAGTTCCGTTTATCACAATATGGTGGGTAGAGAGCAAAGTGTGAACCAAGATGGGCCCACTACACAGATCTTTGAAAATGTTATGAAGATGTCGCTATGCAGTTAAGTAAGACTTTTTAATGTTTCACGCGAAGCGAAATAGGAAACAATTTGAAACAGAATTTGAGAACTACATATGCAGGACTTTTGTGTTTGAAACATAAGCATTATTGTATTTACATTAGTTATTTACATAGTGATAAAAGTATTTGAACATGTTAAACTATGTGCATTTTTAGGTAATGGGACAAAGGTTAGAATAATTATGCAGTAGGTAGGTTAGTAAGGGTCTAATTAGAGCCATCATTAATATTTATCTTTGGTCACAAGTTCAATGTTTCATAATGAGTTACTCACAACAAAACAATACCTTTTATATACATGAAAATAATTTTAAATAGTCTAGTTAATAGTCTATTAAGGTGATATGTAAGTAATGTATAATATAATAGGTATGAAGGTAAGCTGTAAAGTTATAAGTATACAATTCTTACTACCAAAATGCTTTTATCTATATATAAAATATTTTGTTAAGATGCAACTGATTATTTTTAAATAATTATAATCATATTATAATAGCTGTACATAATAAAAGATTGTACACTAATTCACTCGCAATTGACATCCCAAACATCCGTGATATTAGAATAATATTTCTGTTGAATTTTTTTACTTCGCTATGTAATCGAAGTCGAGGACTTCGTTTTGAGGTGGGGTCAGTAGAGTCACTACCAACTCAGTTATGGGGTCGTCAACAATATTCATTGTTAACTATAGTTAGTAAATTCAGTTAGTATTAGGTTTTAATAAGGATATCAGTTTGTTATTATTGATAGGGAATGAACTACGGAATTGCGGACGTAAGGAAAGAATTTACGAAAGCTGTCTAAATAATCCGAAACATTTACTTATTGTTATTGGCCTAGGATATTAAGTATTTCAATCAATATGCACAGGACTGTTACACACACAGGAATGACAGGATATCTTCAGCATTATTAAAAACGAAGTATTTTGATATTTAAATAAAGTAAATGAGTACATTGTGTATTTATGCGAATTATTTGTCATTGAAAAAACAATGCGAGGATAGCATTTAAATTCGGACAGTTAACTAAATATACAGTATACGTGAGATACTTTTTAGTAAAGTTTCAAAAGGCATATGATGTCTGTCAAGACTTATACCAAAAGACCAGAGGGGTAAGCCCAGCAATGTATAAGAAATTATGGTCTGATGGTGAATGTAATTACATATCTAAATGTCTATATACGTGACTATAACAAAGCAATAACCTAACTACAGCTAAAGTAAACAAAGCGTGTGTAATGTCTGAGCTTTCGGTATCATAAATGTTGTATAAACATACAATCACACCGATTGACAACCATTTCCGTTGGGGCCTGTGCTGATCTTTGACCGCGCCCGATTACTGCATTACTTTGAATTTATTTCACTGTTTACACACAATACACAGGCTTATTTAAAATGTTTAGGGACCATGGAACTCATAGAATAAAAATTCATTAAATATCCTGAGAGTTAGTAAGCGAATTCGGAGATAGTTAGATATTTTATTAACTTGGAAAATGTGACTTAATCCTATGATGTATTAGTTAAAGATAGACTTCAACAGATTACCAACTTGCAAAGAATTTTCATTATTTCTTTCAATAAGGAAAACTTTTGGGAAGCTACTGGCAAGCACATTTATTTTTGGACACCTTCCGTTTACATCTAAATATCATTCGGAGTTTTATTTATGTAATATCCCTTTTATTGCCTTCAGAATCTAATTTTATCATATCAACTATAAGTACATGGAAGATATTATTCCATTTGAACTATTATTGTTATCTGAATATTCTAAACTCGTAACACGGTTACCAAACGATTGTTGACATAAGATAATAATTTCATACGGTCCTAAACTAATATTTATTTAATTTTCCAGACTGATGTCGCCGTTATATCTAATCCTGGTAATGATATTAGTTTTAATGATCTTACTCTATACGTGAATAGAAATATGTTTGAGAATGTAGAGAACGATCGAAAATTTTTCTGTTCAAAATAAGAGTAATAAATCTAACATTAACATAATTTCAGATAATAAAATAAGAAATACTGTTAATGATAGGTATGTACTTAATTGACACTGCATTTGAAATGCCTAGATCACTATAATAAATATAATCGAAACACTTCCTTACCTACCTGAATCCTATATAATTATTCGATGGCAGGTGGTAAAGCCATACGTAGTGACTATAAAAACAGTGTGTGAATACAAAACATTGTAAATACATTAGTACGATGTAGGAAAATGAGTTCTTAAAATAATATACGGTAAAGGAAAACCGTATCACGTGTATATAATATTGCTAGCTACTTTTCAATGTGCCATGTCATGTTTAATATAATGATTTATATTGATTTATTTGGTTAGGCTTAAGCACAACGTTCTAGATTCGTGTGTTATCACTGTTAGTACATTACTCGAACAACTGAAGCCAAGCACTCTGGTGACTTATGAATGGTGAATGATGATGAATTAGTGGAATTTAAAAGTAAATTTTTTGGGACTTGGCCTTAATGTTTTTGAAAAATTATTCATTAAAAATCCCACGTAGGTATTTAAATTTCTAAATTAACCTATCCTTTAAGGTAGTAAAGTTTTGATTCGGTCTCGGCAATTTTTATTATCTTACAAATTTTTAGTTATACATAGAACCAACAAAGCAATATTTAGTGTGAAACAATGTACTATATTGACCAGTGCATTCATCGATACAAGTGAAACTATAACCAATCGAACATCATGAAAGCTGTTATGTACGCCGGTGATTAAAAGTGTTTCGCGTGCACGAGTTGACGGAGTTTGCGACATGCGATGTTACTACCGATACCGAAGTACGCATGACGTGATGACAAAAAGTGAAAGTAGCAATTGACAGAAAAACAATAATAATAGCAACGAAGGAAAAACTATCAGGAATTACCAGTCGTTGTAAAGTGAATCGTTTTGTTCATAATGTATCCAACATTTTTATTCCGACAGTCGATAGTAGTCAACTTGCTGATGGTATATTCAACATTATATAGACAATTTTAACACTAAAGGGATCTTTACTTAATAGGGTATTATATCGTTAAGTGGCACTCTGACATTTTAGTAGAAGCAATAAAGGTAACAATTATCTGCTATACTTTTCACCATACGTATTCTCATAGGCATTTCGGGATTATTTTATCTAGTAAGTACTTAGTTCTGCAAGCTAGCCTCACATTGCGTGATGCTCTTTTCATAGATAACAAAGATGGAATAGATTTCTTTAAATATATTCCTTATTTCATCTTTGTATTTAGTAGCTCGTGGTGGAGAATGTGTAGTAATTGCGAATGTCGTACCCCGGCGCGTCAATATGAAACTTTACATAAGATAATCTATTGTTCCTTCGACACAATTGTGTTGAGTCATATATTCACATTAGATAAGGTACCGGATTGATTAGCATTTGAGGCGAAGTTACAAGTATTCATGGCTGTCTGTAATTTTAATGAGGTTCATTACATTTTAATGCATTGATTTAAAAGCGACACCGGAGATTCTATTGCAAGTTAGGTTAGGTTGATATAACTCACACAATTTTGTATTCGAAATAATGAAAAGACGTTTTCGAAATTGGTTGGCTCATTCATAAAACATGTAGCGGGCCGCACGTGTCCTCAAGGAGGGTGGCCTACCCTCATTCCATATTTCCTTTAATAAACTTACCAAGAGATTTGTCACAATACACCGTTACAAGAACATCGTATCGAATATTGCAGTGATTCATGCTCACTGCATATTATGTAGAGAAAAAAAAACAAGTAAAAAAATGCTGCGGTATTGGTAAAAACAGGAAAAGGCATATAATAAGTATATTCCACTTACTACAAATTGGGAACGTGGAAGAAAATCTGACTCTATCATATAGGCTACTGATTTTTATTTGATGTTTACCAACAGATCAGAAACTAGAGGAATTGTATTCTCATGAAAAAAAAACAAGTTACAATAATTATATAATTATTACTTCGTAAACACGTAGGTAAATATATTTCTTTTCAAAATCACACAGAGTAATAATTAGATTTTGTTCCGAGTATCATTGTTATTTCAATAAATTCTAGGTTAGTGTACACGTACTTACCTATACGCCGGTGGATTCCGGCTACAGTTTCAAGATAAGCCCGGAAGGCTAGCTGCCTGGCCGGCCGATGCTGTGTGTTGACTCTATCCGTTACTTTTACGGTATACTGTTTTATGTTTAATGAACTTTCCGTAGATGTGTAGGAAAAAACCATACAAAATAATAAATTCTTTGGTTGAGTCATACAAAAAGAACTGTGTGTATTTAGTTAAGTATCTGTTAAACTTAATTTTACTAATACGTATCGCATATGTATTATTATATTTTATGTATTACTCAGTTTTAATGAGACAGTAATGGTGTTCAGATTATTCTAATGCTTGGAGTATGCACTGTTTTGAAATAAATTAAACCTCAAACACTTTTTTATGCAAGAATACAGTTTGAACATATGTTAAATTTATATTAATATTTATTTAACATCTGTGATCGTTCAATATGTACGCATATTTTTGTACCTACTCGTATATTGTACAAAAACGTACAATTTCGTGCTGATGTTAACCTAGAGGTCAATGGTGAGTGATAGGAATCTGCCCTTCAAACTTTACTAGGTACGCACACATCTATATTCAACAGCTAGAAATAATTATTTAACCTTAACTTGATAAGGATCGAAAGAGTTCAACGAAATAATTACCGAAAGTAAAAAACATTAATGATTATTCGAACTCGGAACGTAATCGGTTTAAAGCGAACATATCGTAAAATGAAGCCACGGGGAAAAATATCCAAATAGAAAAATATACGTACCTCTACCTACATACGGTTCTAAGACTCATTTATAATGTAACAGAATATTTACCTGTTACGGTGTTCTAACTTTACTTACGGTGTTATTTTCTAGCAGTATAGCATTGTAAGTATTGTAACAAAGGTCATTGGGAAGTGGAACGTTTTTTTCACTGTTTTCGAACCGAGCGAAAGGTATCGTTGTACCGCTGTTTCCCGGTGAAATCTCGCTTCTCACACACGACTAACAAAAACCGATATAGTTCTACTACATGTTGGTTATTGTATTGAATGAAATGTGTTCAATGTTCACTCGTCTCTTACCAGTTGGCCGTTTTCGTTCGCAATCCTAAACACACTACAAAAGACCAAGAGAAATAGAATGAGATCAGATAAACATCTAAACGGCTATCCAGTTTTCCACAAAGGTATTTTTCTTTGTACTTTCTTCTTAAAGCTATTTGTTGTATTCTCCGACATGGAAAACACAAACGTTACTAGATTTCTAATGAAAATACCTAGTGGGAAATCGCGGCTCATAGTTTTAAATAGAAGTTCGTATGTTTTAAACAGAAACGTATTTATGCACGTATTTTATCTTTAACACACACGTTTACGTTCTTCCTACTAATCAAGTGATGATTTTAAACAATGATAAACAAGCGTATTTTATACGGTTTTAGTGACAAAAGGTAGGTTTTCTAAGGAATAGTTATGACAAATAGGAATTGCTGGAATATCATTTCATATTTGTAAAGTAGAATTCAAGTCATACCTGAAACCTCCAACTAATCAAAAACTTCAAATATATTCACAATGCATTCCCGAAGCATTTCAATGTTTGGTTTTAGGTGAGCGTTTGTGTCATATGTGTGTGTCTTCTTTATGTTATTTACTACACAGGAAATCCTAGTGCGAGAGTTGGAGAAAGAATTTACTTTATTTATTTATTACATAATGTAGTCCTACATATCTGGTTTCTTCATGTTATAGCTGTCGTTGGTTTTGACAAAAGATTGATATTGACAAAAGATAGAATGTCCACGGGGGACGTTAACAAAATAAACACACTGTATTAAGATTGCATAGGTGAGAGTACTACATTCAATTATAATAACGGTCGTCAATGTATGTGCATGCCCATGTTTTTTATTTTTAAAACTAATTTGAATTTAGAATATTTTCAAAAGGAAGCACAGATAACGCATTCTGAACAGTTAACAGAATGGTAATGAGATGAAACCAAATAATGAGTCTAGCGGCAGTTTTCCCAGATTAATTTAGTATAACAGGTTGCAATTACGTAGTCAAAGATTGCTTGATAGAAAGTGAACGTGGGAGCAGCCTGCTCACTGTCCGCTGCGGCAACTTGGCTGGTGCCGGTGACGTCATCGCGCTGATCTCCACTTTGTGTGTCGGCGGAGCGGGAGTGATGACTTAAGAAAATATTTTTTATTAAACTTAAGTGATGTAATTATGCTTGGAATTATATTTTTGTGTCTTATAACTAACTCTTATCTTCTAACTTTAAATTTACCGTAAGTAGATAAGTTTTCCAGAAAATGGATACTTGTTAAAAACAAGTTGGTTGGTTTTTGTTATGGGAGAAGGAAAACAAGCATATATTCACGTTCAAGAGATTTTATTCTTATCAAAGGAATGTGGAATCTACAAATTTGTAAACGATGCTAGAGCCTCACAGTCCAGTAAAAGATTAATTTAACATAACAAATAAAATATCATCCTATGATGAACATTTTACCAAGAAGAAAATAGCAATTGAAGATAAAATACTACGCATACTACTTATTTTCCGTTTTTTAACAAACGTTTAATTTTGTGACTTAGGTATGTTACATAAAAATATATATTAATTTAAGTCTGAGAATTTGTTAGCATTATATAATTAAATTAATTTTGTTGTAAATTAAGTACATACGTGAAAATAAATGCTATACGTTTCTAGCTCAAATATTTTGATAAGATTTCTTCAAGGTCAATCTATCTAGGCATACTGGCTCTACGTTGAAAATTAAGCGTGACGAGTGTTCTCACGTTGCTTATATTATAGAAATTTGAGAATACAAATACATGTTGTATTTGAAATATCGTACTTTTTATTTATGATAGAATAGATCTATACTGGCTTTTTGACTCATTACAATTGTTGTGGATATGATTCAATTTATTATCAGCAAATACATAGTGAAGTACAAGAAGTATTCTACAATTGCCAGTGGGTTTAAGAGTAGACAACAAGTTACACATTAAAACAAATTTTATTAAGATAATATTGGACATTGATATAAAAGTTGTTATCAAAACCTTTTCAAAATAAATCCGCCTGCGTTTTAGGCGACACTGAAAGCAAAGTAATTTATGATAACTAATAGCAATTAATTACACGTTATAGAAACTTTATAGCATAATTCAGTAGAAGGATGGTAGTAAAACAACTGCATATAGCACATAAATGAAGAACTTCAACTTCAAACGTTAATTTTGAAAGTGTTCTAGGTGGCCAACTGACTTTGAACAGAAGAGACCTGGCGCCAGGTTTATTCGTTGTTCACCAGCATGCACCATGATCAGACGACATTGATTGGGAGCCAAACCCAGCTGTCTTTTTATAATTAGTTGCACTTTACGTTGCTTACGTTGCTATAACTTTTTAACAATTATTTTGTTTAAAAATCAACAACACACTCAGCTCTCGCGCACGATAGTACCGCAAGTATTGTAAAGTGAGCAAAAAGTGATCATACAAAAAATTGTATACGTGATTCCCAAAACGCGTATTTATTCCTCGTTTGCACTTTTGAGGCAATAACTGTACATGTTCCGTTCATTAAACACTTCGAACTACATAGTTAATGATTGATTCGTATTTTATATTGTGTAAGGTCAGTCAGAGTAACGTTTATAAGCGGATGATAATCAATTTGGATCATAATTTCTCCCAATTGGATGGGGTCGAGCGCAATGATTCGTACGACATGCTACGCTGGTCCGTGCGACCTACGAGCGTAATAATAATATGGCATGCATCGTGCATGGCTTGGTAAATTGCAGCATAATTACGTATTTTAATTTTTTTTCGACACATTTACTTATATTTGTTTTGATTATTTGTGTAGCAGATCGTATATTAGATTTTTATGTACATGGAGGATATGATTTTCAAGATCTAAACGTGTATTTTAGTTAAAATAAAATAAAAAATCGTTCTATGGTACATAAGGAATACCTGGGCACAATGTATAGTCCGGTGCCTAGAGTGTCAATCAAAGACGTCAAGAATTTTATTAAGTAAAATACATTCAACTTAGTTTGAATACGCAACTTTATTCCTATTATAAATAACATTGGGAGAAATCAAATTGCTTTTACCAAACTTGTTCCATAAAAACAATTTGCTTAATGCGAGGCTAACTGAAAAATATTGCGTCATTAGCAGTTCAGTTACCGATATTTATATTCTTTATTCTTGGAAGCAGCATTACATATTTACACGCCTTCTGCAGATATAGTCCGGCAGCGCTTTTGTAATGATCTGGTTTTTGTGATTCATTCAATATCGGAGTTACAATATGTGCAATAAGTGGATGAAAATATTCAATGTTTACGCTGGATATATTGTTGTACATTTACACAGTGGGTAGCCGATTTACGTAAGATAAGGTTGGCTTATCAAGGTATGGACGTGACGCGACGTAGAAAGCGATTTCAAGAACGATTTACGCAACGCTACATCGAGGTTTTACTGTTTTTGTTTATTAATATTTTCCAAAAAAACCCTTTAGTCATTTATGTTTATATTACTACGATAATAATTGCAAGATACGATAATAGATGCAGTAATATTCCTTCTTTCTTAGCTAACATCTTGTGATGTGTTGAGGTGATGAAACCAGTTGTGGAAAAATGAAGCTATGAAGCCAGGTCCACTTATTCGAGGACCACTTTGGATTCTGTACATCGCCTAAGGTATGGTGATATTTTTTTTTGGCTGTATTCGATTTATTTACAGAACCAGCTATATGACATTTTTAATACTTTCCAGTTACGTTATCGAATATACGGTTAAAAACTGATTTTATTTTTTTGGTTGGCAACTTGTGATCAATTTGATTCATAGGAATGACGACGGCCACTCGCATTCATATCCCACATTTGTCAGCTAATATAAATAAATTACCATTGTTTCTACGAACAGAGGATCTGATAACCATCGGTCGTAGTCACCCAGCTGTTGTAATTTTATATCAGAATAAAACAAATGAGAAGCGATTTCAATATTGTATTCATTTATGAAATCAATCTATTTGATTGCCGGCATTGAGACTACGGACTCGTGATTTTGTTGTATAATTGATTTTGATCCATTATCTTCAATGAAAATGAGTTCCTTTACCGCTATTTACAAAATAAACGGTCGACGATTGAATATTATAATAAAATGTCTTTAACAATTATTTACGTAGGTATTTACGACTTATATTTGGTTGTGCACGGATGTTACCAATTATATTAATGTTTATTGTGTATAATATTTATTTCACTTAATGAATGTACAAGAAATAAAAATGTTATTTTTTTTCTATTCCTATATACAGTTTAATTTTTATTACAGATAAACGAATAAGTCGTAATAAGATTAGTTTAGATACAGCTGGCCTGAGAAGATACAACTAAGGCTCATATATCACCAATACGCCATGGCGACCTCGCCAGAAACGTAGCCAGATTTTTGTATTAACATGTACGAGGCAAATGTAAGTGGACACGTCAGTTTAGGCGGCATATATTTCAATACAAATAATTTGTCTAGAGTAATAAGTGACGCTGCCATACCGTCTTGTTGATGTACGATCGATGATCCTATGGCTAATAATCTATCAGAGATGTGCAAGGTAGCGAGTTATTGGTTATTATTGGGTGAATCACCTTGCAGAATCAACTTAGTGACTTACTGAAAATCTGCCATAATGTCCATGTGTTCCGTGACCTTTTACAAATTAGTATCGCTAAATGTGGTCTCTTACAAATTAGTATCGAGTTGCTTGCAGTACACAGCGACTTACAGCGTCCTTCTAAGAATCGACATTAATGACTAATAAACTAAATTCTAAAGAACTAAACTTGATTAAGTGTTCTGACCAAAATTACCTAGGTTGTCAAAATGAAATTAAAAGCATTGTCATAACAATAGTGTATAATTTATAATCATTGTAATTAATTTACGCAAATTGTTATCAAGTGGGGGCCCGGGTTCGATTCCCGGCTGGGTCCGAAATTTACATTACAGAGTAATGTTTACTCGCGAGCCGGGTGTTTGTGATATTTTATTTGTGTTGTCCATGCCATCATACAAGAAATCCTAATGCGAGGGATAGTTGGGAGTATGGACTAGTTCAGTCTAATATACTTAGCAGTTTTGTCAAAATTTTAATTATATTCTTTTTTCTGTCCCATAAGGTAAATAACTATATATAATAAGCAAGTGAAAAAACCTATGCAAAGAAATACATTTCGGTTCACATTACTATGCTATATAGAGGCAACTAAAGGTAAAGTCATCTTCGCCTTTGGATGTGAGAAAACCAAAATTACACCGAAGTAGTGCCGACCAAAAAGGATGCAGGGACCCGCATTATCACTGGCTCTTCGACACTGCGGCCGAAAAACGAAAAAAAAATTCACGGTCGATTTTAGAGGGAGGGTGGCTGGCCAGGCGGGTAAGAAATCGCTATTACCAAAAATAATAAAATAAATTTAATACTCATCTTAAGTCCGTTATAAGCACCGATTTCCATCTCTCTTCCAATTCCAAGAGAATTAACACTGGAGTTGCCAGTGACAAAACATACTTAGCTAAGTTAGTTCCTTTGAAGTGGCGTGTGGTACTTGACCACCATACTTATAACGTGAAATATTGTATAATAGGTACAATAACTCACATGGGCATACTTTTCATAAAAGTATAATTGATGCATTATAATCATTAATTTGTTTTGTTTTAAATGCACTGCATGCGTTTTCATGCGACGTTAATTATAGGCAAATTAATAGGTATGTTTTTGTTTACATCGGCCAATTCATGCTTGTAGGAAAATTTCTGTTCCACCATGTTCACGTGCAACGACACGACGGGTATGTATTATTTCTTTTAAAACTATTTATTATTATGTGCATTGTGCACAAATTAGTGGTTATACGTATTAACGTATGTACATGTACATTATTTTGTATACAACTTCATAATATCATTGGATTTAACTAGAATCCATCGAGACGCCTACAAAGCCAGTAAGACAAGTTATGATGGGAGAATGATAGCTTCGTTCGAATCGTATTTAAATAAAAAAGTGGATCTAAACCCATCGCAGGCATCCTCTTGGGCACATGTGTGCGAAGGAGAGGGCGTACTGTCCATGAACGGTAAACATTCACATTCACACTGAAGAATAGGGGCTCAATTATAGGACAGGGTATGCGTGGTTCGGTCGGACTACTTTGGACTTGTTCTGCATGTGTGCGGCTAGGGTCGCAAACTGCTATCGTAATATGAAGACAAAATATATATAGTATCTGACAAAAACAATGTTTGATTATTTATTTTATTACTAGCTGAACCCTGCGCGCGTTGTCCACAACTAAAATAAGCTAATGACAGTTGCGCCACCTGTCGAAAATTGCTCGTACCAACTTAGGAACCTTCGTGAGCTCTTACATAATTTTGCTAAAGATCATCACATGATTAAATGCATTGTTTGCGATTCTATAAAGGACATACAGACAAATATTCGTTTTTATATATAAGAAGAAGAAGACGACAACAAGGACAGTTTCCGGTCGAAATTTAAATCTATATAAATCAACTTTGGACTAACTGGACAGACAGTTGTTTTTGGCCTTAACGGCTTTTATAGCTTCACCGCATTGTAATTATGAGATAAGTGTAACAAACTTTAGAAATAGTAACAATTACAAATGTAGATGCTTGTTGATTTTGACGTATATCCTAGGATGATTGCAAAGAACCTCATAATTTTTCATTTAAAGCATATTTTCACATTCGTAGCTATTTTAAGGACCATTGCAACACTTAGAAACTATTTGTCTAATCTATGAGATGATTTAAAGCATGTTTATTCTGATCGGTCTGGACTTGGCTATTTACAAAGGTCTATAACATAATAAAATAACCAAGTGTCAAGAACCATAATAACTAAATATTTTAAAGTTACAGTATAATTCCAAAAATATTGTTTTATTCTCTGTGTTATGTAAAAGAACACACTCACAATAGAAAGTAAATTTAAATTTGAATACATACTGTTATTTCGTCAATGAATTCCGTGGAATTCCGATCAGGTTTTTCCGCGTGAATTAAAAAGCCAATCCTAACCTAACCTAATTTTCCTTCCATTAGAGTTAAGTGTTTTTTTTTTCTTAGCGTAAGCTTTGTCTGCTTAACCCGCTACTACCACTATAGTGGGATTAAATCCTTGAACTACCCTTGCAGGTGGTTTGTTCGACTTAAGTATAATATCATAATGTAATATTTTTGTTTTATAGTGTCACGACTGGGACCGGAACCTGAGACCTCTGGCTTTGCAGAAAAGAACACAAGTCTACGGGACTGACTTTTCTAAGTCGGCTATAACGATTAACTCGTGTGCACTAACTAACGAATGAAGCCGTTAACCAATTAGCGCATCCGTGTAGTTCACAACGATAATATCAGCCAATCAACGTCCATAATGATTGTTATTTACAAATTTCTCAAGACAAGTTTGATGGAAATTTTCAATTGATGGAATTGTTCAAATTATTCAGTTCCTTGTAATCTTTCTTGGACTTACGCAAATATCCCAATATTCTGACTAACCTACAACGTACGCTAAACAAGAACCTTGACTGTAAAATAATTATATTATAATACTACATAATACAAGATAATAATACAAAATATACGACGTGTTCTCCACCCACTTATATTGTGTTATGTATATGATGTAATCTGTACTTGTAACAATAAGTAATTAATTACAGAAATGTAACAGACAACGTGTTTTATGGAACAGAAAATCTTTACTATATTTAACATCTAAATCTTGTTTTCTTTAAAAAAATAGATTTTTATCGAGGATTATACATATTGAATCATCGCATTACAAGATTTACAAATGACATCATCTTCGAAGTAAGTATTAGGACGATCCAGCCAAGTCCCAATTACGTGGCCACTGTAACATGACTCACACCGAGCTGATTGGCTCATCCGGTTTGCTAGAGACATTTTAATTTTTCTACTAAACGCATTTACGATAATAAGACTCAATATGTTTCTGAATGACCATTAAATTAATATACTTACGAGTGCATCTATAATAACTGTGACAGATAATGATCACCTTAATAATATTTTTTGTATTGCACTTAATTATGTACTTAAGTTAATAATTAAATGAATACTCATTGGCTTCATTATCACTTTTAATTTACTGATACTATTACTAGTTTTACATACTGAAATGAAGAACTGTACCTAGTCTAGTCTTATATCTTTTACCAGTAATCTAGTTTTGTGGTTAAAAAATTACGTTTCCTATATTACAAGTACCAATTTAAATTTTTGACAAAAGGGTATCACCCTAAAGGTTTACCAAAACTAAATTTATTTGTAGGTAAAAAGATGATTGTGTACTATCAAATAATAATGATTCTAGTTCCAATTTCAGCTCGACGTTAATTATTCAATCAATGAGAACCAAGAATTTTGTGTTATATCTATTAATTTTCTTTTGAATTAAGTGATACTTAATTATAATCGTATACTATACATTTTTATAGCCCAGATACGTATGTACCAATATCCAATTGCTATATTTTTATTTTATGTAAATAATCGACAGAGGAGCAGATAAACCACCTGATAGCATATGGTCATCGAAATCCATGGAGATGTCCATAAATAACACTAAAGGAAAAGAAGAGAAAAGAAAATAAGACAAGGTCGACAAGCTTTTTGGCGGCTGACTCAAGCAAAGAAAGTAGCAAGTAGCAAGCTACGTAGGCTTCGGCGAAACGAAATACCTACTGATAATAATATAATTCTTACGCGAAGACATATCATTAACGTAATTATAGAATATAGTACATACAGCATAGATTTTTTTCCTTACCACAGTCACTGATTATATTCTCATTTTCTAAGTAATTTCATCAGTTTTCAGTTTG
>DWPA01002472.1:0-15697 GCA_018251375.1 Calpodes ethlius
AAGTTGTCCTTTTTATACGGTAAATGGTATACATGTATATTTTTGTGTATTTTTGTTTTATTCGTTGATCGTGTCGAGACTCCCTACGACCCAGTCGAACAATCACCCTGAGGGTCGCGACCTCCCATTTTAGAAGCAAATAGATATACTATGTAATATAGAATATATACGAAGGCCCGCGTTCTTTTAAACTGTATTCACAAATTATGTAGTAAAAAAAAAATATATATATTGAAAAATAATTGTTAATAAGGTCTATAATCTTAAAGTATAACCTTTATGAGCTTGCCTTTTTTATAATAAAATTGCCAATTAACCCTTAAAGCGAGGGTTTCTGGATAAATGGTGTTTTTGAATTTGTTTTATTCATCATATGGTTCGTAATAAAATTCTGAAGAAAATATATGCTATTTCATCTAGAGACTTTTTTTACTCGATACATGACAATCCATTTCACTGCATCGACTTAAAACGCAAAATTAGGTCTAAACTATAAAAAAAAACGTTTTATTTGAGTTATAACCGAAAAATAAAATATAATTGTCAAAAAATTTAAGGGGCTTTTCCGCCCTAACAAGAAATTGAAGTGTTGCTGGAGCTTTTATTTACGTCGAAATATCGTGTTAAGAGAGAAAAAAATATCTTGTTCGCCTTTAAAATTGAAATACTATTTATATTTAGATATATTTTATTGTTTATGTATTTGTTTGTATATTTTATTGTAAATAAAGACGGAGCACGCGTTGAATTCAGAGCACGAAAAGAGGGTAGCGGTGGAAATACCTACAATTCGCGAAAACCCTCGCCTTAAAAAAATATTTATACACATATAGTATAGTATAGTAGGTACTCGTATAAAATATAAACGTCTCGTTAAACGCACAGGATTGGCTTTGTATATGCTACATACAATCTGCACACAATGTGGAAGTAATCAGTGGCACTTGTAAGCAATCATTCATTTTCATTTGCGCGTACCCTTCGCTGCGCTCGTCAGTACATCTACTCAGTATCCATACGTATCGTAGTTTGTACGTCCATTATACGTATTATGATCTATTGTATGACATACATGCATACGATTAAAAGATACTGAATTTTATCTTAGATTTGTTTCTTTGGAAGTGCATGTAGTAGAATCTCATTAATCTTGTTACGGTCATAGTTAGCGAACGTGCTCTCTTTTTATTCTTCGTTAGGCTGTTTATGACGTATTCGAATATTTTATGTATCTGTATTCCTCTAATATATATTGTTTTCTCTTCTTTTTTGACTTGCAATATCTGATAAACCAACGTATGACAACATGCATACGATTGCCACTAAAATTTACTTTAGATTTGTTTCAGTGTACACGTATTAGAGTTTTATTAATAGTATGTTACGATCATAGTTAGCTAACATATTTTTTTTACATTTTTCGTTGGTCCATTTATGACCAGTTCTAATATTCAATGTATCCCTCATCCTCTAGTATTTAAATGTATTTCTTTATCTTTCTTTGCTTGCAATGCATCCGATGGCCCGCATCTACTCATTTGTCTATTATTTGTATTAAAAAGTAAACTTAAAAGTCACAGTATTGCTTGAGTATTACTATATCTATACTGTACCAGAGACTGTGCATAGACAGAGCATTGGAAGCCGATGTGTATCTACACCATGCAATAGACAATAGAAAGTTGGCAAAACCACAAACCGATCACTTCATGGTATGTGGTTATCACCGTATTGGCATCCGCATGGCGCTCCCGATTATAAATTATTAGCCATGATGAAGGCGCCCCCGGTTTCTGATTGGCTCACCGATATAACAACGGAAACAATTAACTATTCAGGAGTTAGTTTTCATAGCAAGAGCTAACTAGGCAGGTAAACATCTTTACCGTTCGTTACGACTTTCGTCAGAAAGCTGTGTTACCATGTTAGGCGCGGTTTTAGTACCAAATAAGTTAGTAATCAGGATCACATAAATATCGGGTAAATCCGAGTCGAACTGCGTACTATTTACGACCTATCCAAAAGAGGTTTACAAAAATATAATAAATATAATATTGTCCGGTGAAGATCTTGTACAATGTTTATTAATATTCTTATTTTTTATTACCTTATCGATTTTATAATGTCAACGAAGGTGGACTATATTGGCTAGTTCTATAATACAACATTACTTTGGTTTTTGTGAACTAACACACCTTCGGTAAGCCTAGCTTGAAACGGCAAGACGCATCTAGCAATTTGTGTAATTTTCTCATCAAATGTCATATGCGTCAGGAAGCAAATCATTATTTTAGCATGATAGCAATCAGTTCTAATCCAACTGTGTAGTTTGTATCCTATCAATCATTAATCAAATTGATCCCTCGTCTTCCTTATCACCTTCTACCATGTATTCGTTACGCAACTTATCATATTATTCTTCATCATCGCACCCCATGACTGTCTTGCTGCGCTCAAGTCTCGTCTCACAATGTGAGGAGTATATGCCTCAGACCACAATACTACGCAAGTTCGAATTACTACGCAACTTCGTACACTTTTGTGAACACTATGGAAAACTCTTAGGTGTGCAAATTTATTCTCGGCGTTCTTCTTCACTCAGCTAACTTTAACTTGCATATAACAAGCAGGTGACAACGTTCGAAATTTGTAATAATATAAGTTACATAAAAAGTTTGCGTGTATTATTTTACATCAGTAAGAAGTTAGACTTCGAGGAATGGAAGCTTTTTTATTATTCCGTTTTTTTACATTCCTGCCTTTGACTTTGATGTTATTATATAGGTATGTAGACTTGTAGAAACGTGAGGGTAAAATGTTTCATAAAAACATTTATATCTTTTTTACCCTGTCTCCATTACATAAATACAGAAATTTATCTTTTACGAAAAAACAAAACAAAATAATTCGCAAGTTTCTTTTATTTTTTAAGATTTACGCAAACGTGGAGTGGAATGAACCAAAAAGTAAAAAGCATGTATGTATGCAACAATTGATATAAATAGATGTTGCAACTATTACAGAAATTATTAAAAAATACAACTTAAGTAGACTTTGTGTTAGCTGCATCCGGGGTAGATTAAATATGTGTAGATTGGAAACTAGAGCTATTGTTTAGTAGAAAACTGTATGTGGAGATGTCATTTGTTAGTTGTTGAGATACTCTGAAATATAGTCCTTGTGTTTAACCTCGTACAACGTTGATATATTGTTAGTTATTAATAAATTATTTTATCATTAATATCATATCCCATTCAAGTTTATATCTCCATTTATCGTACAACAATGCTATTTGGATTATTTTGGATTTGTGTATGATATGATTATGAGTTTTCGTTTGAGAGTGTAAAGTAGTATACCCATAAAAAGACGCAGATCACCGTAAATATTAATTTAGCATGCTCACATGAGCTAGCAGAGCTTGAATATTGACCTGATGCCTGCCTGATGATTCAAGAGTTCTTTTTCTAGTAGTCTTCCATTGAGATTATTACAATTATTTTAATAAGTTGTAAACGTGTTCCGATTGCAGTATCAGAGAGTCGGTAACCCATTAAGTGAGCATTCTCCAGATATGTGCGCGGTATTTGGGCGGTGAGCCAGGAAAATGTCCTCAGATAGGATTATGCTACGTTGAGCTGGTTTACATGCGACTAGGAAGAGTATTTTATTCTATTCGTGAATTTTTACCTCTCACGCTGTGTAGCTCGCACATCTTTGGTGGATACTCAACCCTACGGTTACGCTCCTGTCTTGTTCGTCTATCGGTCTGTTTTATAATAACCTGCCTCACTTATCCGTGAGGCCTTCATTTCGGATTTGAATAAAAAAAATTAAATGCCTGCTATTCAAACAGATGTAATTGAAAATATCATGAAATGAAATGATGATTGTCGTAAAATAATAAAAAGGTTGTTATATAAAGATATCGTTAACAATTCTAAAATATTTTCATTTCTACAACCAGACCACGATAAATATAAAGCTATTAATTTCAATATATAAAACATAACTACATTTATATCGAATAATGCACCAAATCATGTTACAATAATGCATTATAATACTATGTATTTGTTTATATTATGACGAACGATACAGAAATAGAAGCATGATATTAAAAATAGATATATGCGCTCAAACTTGATGTCTTATTTGTATATTTTTGGATTGCGTTTCTTTATTTGAGGATAGTACAATTCTAAAAACTTAGAGACGTATGTTTCGAGCCGATGTTGCTTCAAATTTCTTGTTTAATATCACTACTGTTTCACGTCTAAGCAAGAGTCTATTTATGAATGAGAAAAAATCTAAACTTTCCAATGTAATAAGATTGCGAGTTGGCAGAATATTTTATTTTTAAGAACGTATTGAAATAGAATCAGGAATGCAAGTTTTTTTATATTTTTCTCTACTGAAGCGAATGATAAATCAATTTACAATACGCACATAAGTTAAATATTTTCCAAAAATTTGCAATGCATGTCAGACGTTTAGAATGGCTGAAGGCGTCTTTTGCAACTATGCTAATAATATCAACCATTTAAAATTCACATAATAAGGAAAATTTTGTTCACTTACCTATTCTTCACGTAAATTGTTATTAAACGTAGATACCTATTGTTACGACTGTGTAGAATATTATATTAGTATTGCTTGTTAAATCGTTCATAATTTTTTTTTATATCTTGTTGAATCTTAGCAATTTATATTTTTAGGCTAACCGAGCGAAAATGGTACATTTGGCAGACTTATTCTCAGTTCCAGAAATGGGTTTATTGTGTAATGTAGCGGAGTATTTTATCAAGAACCACATAGATTACCACCCGGAAATTCTATTTTTGGACGTTAAGGTTTGTATTAAATTCCATATTTTGTTATGATTGCAATAAAAATATTAAAATATACTTGCATAAATATAAGAAAAATGATAGATGCGTTTCAAGCAGGTAAGTTTCGCATAGGCCGAAAACATAATCAGTATACATTACTGATCTTATTCAGACAGAATATGTACGTTAAAATTTAAAAACCTTCAAATAGAGGAATAGGATGCGACATATGAAACCTAGAATTAGACCATAGACAATGAATAATAAAATATTGTTTTAATATATCAGCGGTAATTCAAAATATTACCAATTAAAGTTACAATTTAATTTAGTATAAAGCAGCATATAACTACTTTGAGATGAACGTGTAACGTACGCTTGTTGTTTGCGGTTCAGACTCTGCAGTCACATATAATAATGCGAATACTTACCGCACTGTGTGATCCCTTTGACGTCACGTAACATGTCTAGATGAAAGATGATCATTTCAGAATGACTTCAATGCGATAAAAAAATTCTACATTTTATAGAAGATTGTCTTTGAGACACATATATAGAAATATTGCGTTCTAAAATACAACAGATAGAGGTAAATGCCCTAGAGTTATTAATATACTATAAATAAAAAAACAATGACAAATATTGTCACAATATATCAATAGTAACTCCAAGTACAAACATATAATTCAATTTAGTAAAAATCGGAATATAAGTACATAATGAGTTGAACGTATGTCGTATATTTGTGACTTTTAATTGTTATATTTATTTTTGATGGTGTTTTTTATTTTACAGAATTCAGTACAAAATTGTCATCCGATCATGCATAAAATCGTCGCCCAAAACGTTGAAGAATACATTAGACCGAACGCGGATTTGAGAAAGTATTTCCAATTGTTACAAGAAGCCGATAAGAAATTGTTTCTCGTCACAAACAGTCCTTATCATTTCGTGTAAGTTTTTCTTCTAATTGCTCAATTAAATTATGTGCCGTTTCTACGTTACGTACGATGACGACACTTAAAATGTATTTTGCCATTCTCAGATTCGCTGTCGAAATCTCCGAAGGCCTTAGTAACCTTAAATAAAAAAATGCAAAACCTGTTTTTAATAAAAACAAACCGGTAACATTCGCACTGATTTTATATGTTGTTAAGGTTAAAAGTTACCAGAAATCGGTTTTATATTAAGAACAACGTAGTATAAGCAGTATACTTGTTGTTTTTAATTAACTTTAAAGAAGAGACGAGCCTACGCCGTGGTACACGTCTTTAATATAAAATTTATCACCGAAGCGTTGCCAAGAATAAAAATATTATTTTTTATGTTAGGATTTTTTTTTCGATATTTTAACAGAATTTCATACCTCCTTCTATAAGCTCCTGGAATACGTCTTTGTTCTATCCAATTTTTGTTTATTTGATGATTTATTACTTTATCTGTCATCACCATCATCGTAAAATTCTGCTGAAATTATTTCGCTGTTGAGCTTCAATACAAACCCACAATATGAAGGATACAGTTTATAGGTCATACACAATACACTTCATACACGTCGAAAACTTTATGAAGGACATTTAGATGTGCAGACAGACATCTTGCATCGAAGGAAGTGATAACTCTCTCATCGTATTAATAAAATAACAACAATAACTATTTACTTCCAGTAATGCTGGTATGGAGATGCTGGTCGGACATGACTGGAGAGACTACTTCGACGTGGTGATAGTGAATGCGAATAAGCCGACGTTTTTCACGGAGGTCTCCCGTCCCATCCGTGTGTTCGACAAGACGGCCAACACACACATTTGGGAGAAGGTTACCTCTTTGGAGAAAGGGATCATTTACTATGAGGTGAGGAGGTTTGTGAACGTGTTATTCAACATGCATTATTCGATGGTCTGTGCAATGAGATGCAACACTGCACAGTCATTCAAATGGTCCTGGATTGAAAAGAAATTTGAAATATGAGTTGAAATTTCTGTTCTTTACCTGATTTTATGTGTTCCTGTGCTGTCCATGGTATTTGGTTATAAGAATTTAGTGTTGTTAATAATGTTATTTATTAATTATTGATCGATTGTATACTTTCCTGTTGATGCACATGTAGGAATTAACGTATAAATTATGTATTTTTTTACCCTTCTCAATTGCAGTACAAATGAAATATTTCTGATTTGTAGTTTGGTGGTCGCAGTTAAAGCTATGTGATTGCGAATTATCTGTAATTATTAATGCGATTTAAAGAATATCTAATTATGATGATTACTTATTAGTAATTACTAATGGCTATTTGAATAGTTTCGTTGTCAGAATTTTTTCTCCGTTCTGATCTGACATATATATATTTTTTAATCTTCTTTTCTTATGCAGTATGTTTTCCAATCTTTACAATAAATTATATAATCATAATAATGGTTCATTCACGATGTCCCCAATCAAAAAATATAAACAAAAAATATGAACTATAAAATCTTATATTTTAGAGGAGCAGGTAAATCCGTTTGCGAAACAAGAAATGTTGTTTCCCTTGCGATTTTCTTCAATATCATTTATTTAAGTAAATCCTATATTACTTATATTAAAGGTACAATATTCAGGACATATGTCACACCAAGAGTTTCGTTGCTTGACTGCAGGGTACAGTGAAGCAGCTGCAGGACCTGACGGGCTGGAGCGGTCACCAGGTGCTGTACTTCGGAGACCATCCATACAGTGACCTCGCTGACGTCACGTTGGAGCACGGTTGGCGAACTGGCGCTATTATCAATGAATTAACGGTAAATTGTTATATTTATTTGAAAGCTTTAGCTTATGCTTAAGTTCGTGATAACTCTGATTAACTGTCAAATTATACGTCAAACGATATAAAAAGTACCATTTAAAATACTATATTGTATTAAAAATTTTAATCAATCTATCAATTTGTAAGTTTTTTGACGACATGACATATTAAGGATACATCAGTATATTATTAAATTGATTTAAAAATGGATTTCTGAATCAAAAACGGTCTTTGTTTTCCTTTTTAACACTATTAGTCTGACAGGCACGTAAAGACTTAGAAGAAAACTAACAAATTGCTTGTTTTTTGGTTACACTGAAACCGAAAACATAAATTTTTTCTCATATATATTTTTTTTATTTTTTGGTTTTTGAAAAATTTGACTAATTCCGTTCGCTTGCTATATCATCTCCCTTAAATGTATGTCTCATATTTTTCATAACGTGTTTTGTTCGTGGCCCAGTTTTTTGATAAGTTGTAAACTTTGGACAGCACGAGATAAACACACTGAACACGCAGACGTTCAAGGAAAACGCCAACTGGCTGCAGATGTTGACGCAGATCATAGAGGACCACCAGGACTACAACGAGCCCGAGGCGTTGGCCGTGCGCCAGGAGTGGATGGCTGAGCGAGACAAGCTTAGGTAAAAATATTTTAAATATATTTCATCTTTATATACTTGACTAATGAATTGATAAATAAATCTATTGATAAATAAATCTATTAATTGATTGATTAATTAATTATAGAACTTTATTTTCATGCTTAGGTATGCAATATTATTTGAATTTAATTAGATGGATTTAGGTCATGTTCGGGAAATAATATTTTTTCGGACAATTTAAGCTTATTTATCTATTTATTAAATCACTAACATCAATCGACTTATACAATATTAAATAGTTTTTCCAAATAATATTATTAATAGTTATAATACAGTTGGTTACAACACATAAAGTAAGGTGTTGATATAATATAATATTGAAGGCGATGCATTGTTGGTGTTTATTCGCAGACGTTACCCAAGCTGTATGATGCGACAGCGATGTGAATATATTGTACGTGTCAGCTTCTTTTGCTTGAACTATACAACCTACACTCAACAACATAAGTCACGAAATTTAGTATTGTTTTAATGTTCATCAAATGAAACTACTTACGCCATCTATTGAGTAAAATATGTATCTTGTGTGATTTTGTTATCTGTAGTCCGGAAGGAACTAATCTGTTTTTAATGTATGTGCCTATTCATTATCTCTCTTAGTATCGCAAAAAAATTTTAACCATATATATAACCAATAATTAGACCATAAATCAATTGCTATAAATGCGCACCTATGGATCATATCGCCAAACTTAAAAACTTAAGTATAATTTATTAACATAGATTATGTTTTCAGGAACGAAACGAAATCAGTATTCAACCGTCAGTTCGGTAGCGTGTTCCGCACCTACCACAACCCCACATACTTCTCGCGGCGGTTGTTCCGCTTCGCTGACATCTACACCTCAAACATACGGAACTTGTTGAACTACTCCTTGACCCACACCTTCTACCCCCGTCGAGGTGTCATGCCACACGAATATGGATCTTATTTCGTGTAGCATTTTGTCACATTTTTATACGTTTGTTTTGTACATTAAGCTCTAAGTTATTTATCATGTTGCTTCTGGAAGTATTAACTACAACAGCGTTTAGTGTTTATGTATTATTTATTAAAAAAATGCCGAAGCGTATTTTAAACGTTTCGTGAATAAAACATGCTTTGTCTCTTTTCGACATCGGTGATTTCGAAACATGTTTTTTTATCGAATAAGACTCATAGAGTTCAAGTTACAATATAAGTATTAATAAATGTGTTAATATGACAGTAACTACATTTATAAGAGATATTATTTTTTTGTATATCGTGAAATATTTCGTATATCGTATAACTTTTAATGTTCTTTAACTAACTTTATATTTTATCAACATCAGTGTCTAATATAATTGTACTCAACAGCTGGTAGCTAAGTGTACTAGATATACATAACGATTTATTTTTTCTGCTCCTTAGTATTATACAAGTTACTTAAGTACATTATGTAGATGTGGTTACAGGAATGTATTAAAATATTTTGTGATTGTTTTTATAAGAGAATCAGTAATTGTAAAACATAGTCGAAATTGAATCGCAAACCTTATCGCTTGTAGAAGTTAAGTAATGAAGCCAAAGCATATTGTTGAAATGGGCTTATTAGTAATGACATAAAAAAATGGAAGCCTAAGATTTGGTATTAGATAGTTTACATAGTGAAGTACAGAATGATATATATTCTTTAATATGAGTAACAAAAACACTTATTAAGAAAAATATATCATTAAAAGTGTCATTGTAAAGTTTCCCTTTGATAAATTGGATTAATTGAATTTCGATTGTAGATGATCTTCGTAATTATAGGTAAGAAAATTATTACTGTAGTAAGTAGACTGAATTCTAAATCAAACTCCATGTACTGCCCTCTAGTGCTATTAAATCTGATTTCTTTTATATGCATTGTTATATCCAGCCATATATTTTCTAGTGAAATGTACATTTACAATGTAAGTTATAAATTGTAAGAATATTGACAAGTTGTTATATAAATACGATTATTTCTGAAGGAATATCTGTAAATTAAAAAACAGATAGACATTTAGGGACATTTGTGGATTATTTTTAACCACTTTTAGTTTTTCTTCAATGCAGGAAACTAACTGTTGCTCATTAAAATCGGGTATAAATTATAATTTGTCTAAATAGATAATTATGTAAAAAAAGTTTTGGCAAATATTTGTAATGAATTTTATTTAGGCAGATTTTACTAAATGAGATTGTAATTATGTACAATACTTACCAACTGCCTAGACATATTTAAAATATCTGCAATTCGTATTAACAATTTATCCCAAGATTTTCTAGTCAAGCTAATTCATCGATATTAAAAGATATTGAAGGTAATAGTTAGAAATATTGCTTCTACGGCGATTATAATACATTTGGTAAATTACAAACATATCAGTAATTCTCGAAAGGTAAAATAGTTTTAGAAGAATAACACCATTGGTTTACGGTCGTGTACGACATCGCGTCGATATCATAAAATATAGTTAATATTTAAGGAGATTTTTATTCGAAGCATTTTTAAATATTTAAATTGACAGTCTTAAATCTTAAAAATGTATTTTAAACAAAAATATTAAGTTACACTTATACTTTCTAGGGTCCACAGATTGGGTGTCCTATCCGTCGTCTGAGGATCCCTTCCGTGCGTTTACATGCAGCGTTGTTGATATAATTTTAGACTTTTATTTTTGAAGCCCTCCCTTCCCACGTGTGCGAGCAATGAACGCTGTCCACACTATTTCTCCGTATGTTTCAGCCACTCGTTAACGGATGCGTCAAGTGCGTTTTGATTGAATTCTCTACAGAATATTACTTTCCGTATAATAGTGTGTTAATTAGTGTCATTATTAGCGCACTAATAAACGCGTAAGGATGCAGATAAGTGACATTACAAACATGCGTGCGGCCGTGCGAGCTACTGTACGCTCGAAATCCTTTACAATATTCTTTATACGTGAAATGACAATATACCTTTTTTGTATACATTTAATGTAAAATATTTTATGAAAAGGTTTCTTTTGTCAATATATTCAAAGGGCATTACACAGTATGATGTTTGTACTGTAAGAACTACAACTTTAGATCGTGTATTTAGATGTCAACTACTGATTTTGAATCTAATCATAATTATAATCAATGTTAAAATTGTATTATTTATTTAATAGATTATCTGAGAGTTGATAAGACGAGATATTTTAATATTATTATTTATCTTAATACTACTTTTATAGGAGTTTTAAATATCTTTAACAAGACATTTAGTATTTGAACATTTAATATTATACTTTAATGTTGTTCCTTTTTACATAATTTCTCATTTTAGTTAGTTCCTAGCAACCCGATAGTAGGTTACAGTGTAAGGTCTAAACTAAAAGTTTTATTTGTTCCTTGTATACATGTTCCCAGTATTTTTACAAGTACCCTAGCATCGATTCTCAAGTTATTTAATAATGTAATTTTAGTTGTGTGATTTTAGATAACCTTATTGTGCCATAGCTTTGGACAATAAATTATTGCGATATAGAAATGTTATTATTATTTATTACAGACTAGATAACACTACACGTTTAGTCGATAGTAATATATTATTTCCTATCCTATTTAGGCCACAGATAGCAATGATCCTACATTACTATATATTTAGAATATGAATGTTTAGAATCTGGGATAAGAAGAACATGAGAAGCATAAAGTCGGATGTCCCATACTGCTAATATTGAACACCAGACTATACGCTTATGTCGAGATGCATACCCTTATCTGTTATTTGATGATGACAAACAATATAATAATTTACATACTAGATGTCGGACACAAGCACAAATTCAAATTACTATAAATTGACTTTATAGTAATGAAAAGTTTATGATGGATAAAGAAAATACCTATTACTACTTTTTCCTCAATAATTGGTAAGTAGCAAGCTGATAACATATCTAGAAGAAAGGTATCGCTGGCCCTAAAAGTCTTATACAACAATATTACAGTATTTATTATTATTATAATATAGGATAGGAGTTCAAAGAACATACAATACCACGCTGTTCTATTAGCGGCCAATCCAAGGGAGGGATGATCTTGTGTCCATCGGGGACCTTCGACATAGTTTACCAACGTCTCAAAATGCTCTTCTAAGCTTGGAAGCCCGCAAGATATTTAACCACTGGCGGTCACCGCCAACTGACCGTGCTCACTGTTTTTACAGCATCAATTATTTATGAACGATACAAGTCGCAGGACTACGAGCTCTTTTATTACAAAATAAGGCTGATTAACTTTTATGTATCTATCTTTTTTATTAGGACATAACAGTGAAACACTTTAAAAAATAGCTGTTGTTTATTTACAAACAATAACTTCATTATTAGATATTATGAAATTGTATAATAATTACAACATTCCAGTTGGTGTAAAAATATTTTATTTAAAAATAACAGTTAACTACTAGCATTATTTTGTTCGAAAATCAAACAGTTTGAGAGCCATTGAGTTTCTTGTCGTGGTTTGTTTTTTTATTTAAATATTGTATATTTGAATTGTAACGGATATCCACGATTGCCAGAGATGGCTACACTATATTAGAATGTCAAAGATCAAAATCACTTGTTACGTTACGTATCGAAAGCCGTCGATTTTCTGTGACTGATAATACACTGATAAAACAACGTGAATACCCGTGACTATTGTTTTTTAATACCTAAAAAACGGGATAAGCAGTGTCGATAAGAAGAACATTATCGACCTTGTGCGTCTTAGTTTGAATGGTGAACGGAACATTGTTGACGTGCAGCCGACAGGGCCTGTCCGGGCGCGCCATGAAGCATAGGGTGTATAGAGCAGTTTCCAGCTCAGGGGATGTACCCACGAACATATTTATCTCTGGAGCGTCCTTTGTTTCACTCAATACGGAGTGCTGTTTGAGAATTAGTCCTTTCTGTGGAAGGGGAAAAGATTATAAAATAGTTATGTTAAATAAAATAAAAAATAATTTTACACTGGTAAAAAATTTGTAACCGTGCTATTTACCATTGAGGAGTTGCCACATTTGGAATCAATCCTGAAAGTAGTATGGTAAAGTTTATCGTAATAACGAATTGACATGAAAGGTTACTCCGTATGATAAGAGATAACAACCATACTAACGAACATTGTAAGTTAAATAAAAAACTAGGGGGCATAATATTAGCTAGGTATTATCCTAGATCCGGCTGAAGCAGCTGAAGTTTGTCACTTTAATTTGTTCAATTTTAATTTAATATCTGTGTGGCTAACACTTAAGGATTTCCCTTGTCTTCAGCTAAGGTTGAGTCACCAGGTCATGATCATTTAAAAAATACATTTCTGTCAAAGCTAAAGGATATGCTATTAAATTCTTCAGGATTAGAGAAAGCAGATAGGTACTAATGCATTCTGGAAGACTAACCACACAATTATTACAAGCTAAGTGCAAGTCCGTAGTTAAAATATGGAGTGATTGGTATCTACCTTTTTATTGTATCCTATTGCAGAGCAAGGGTGCCACAGGTAACAATATTAATGCAATTTCTTATGTACATTTGAAAACATTTAGTGTTTATAGTTTCTTTTATTTCACGTCACACTCTCATATGCCCATACTAGAATTCTCTGTGTCATAGGTGCCATGGACAATACACAACAATACATACTCCCAGATGGAGAACAGAAATATAAACTCATCGTTCAGATTTCTGTTTCGCTGGTTATCGAACCAAGGGCCCATTGAATGGCGGGCCTTTCTATGAAACATGCACTATTAAAACATTGATCAAAGACGGTTTATTTATAATAAGATACGTGCTAAACATGTAACTGGGCAATACACCTCTTAATAAGTGAAATGTCTTGTTGCGGCAGGGCAATTTAATACCTGACTTGGAGAAAAATGCTTACCCCAGAAAGGTCCAGTTTATCGATGTAGCCTAGATAGTTAGCTTTTCTATCCATTTCACGTTTCGCGAAGAAAAGCCAGCTGTGTAGACCTGTACGAGGGAATGATTTGTTAAAAGTTGTTTATTACAAGTCGCTATTTATTGATAAGACTAGTTGTGTATTTGTGTTTGATAGTTCTTCTATATATGTCATTTTAATTTGATGTGCACAGTAAGATATTGTACTCTGTTAATTATTATTCGTATTATGAAATATATTGTATACCTAATATTATTGGTGGTACTGTATCATGTATTTCCGTTTATTTAAATGGCTCACCCAAAACAGTGTCAGATTTCAGTTCAGCCATGAAAATGTTTTCGAACGCGCAGCTGCATTTGCAAAGTCCAGTCCAATGACGAGCGAACTTCGTAAACCAGATCTTCTTTAGCAGCTCCACCTGCTCGTTGTATTCATTCAGCTGGGCCAGACCTGGTAAAGATTTTATCATCGGCTTTAATTCTTAACTATTAAATCACTGAATTTAATAACCCTTAACACTTAGGGACCGATTTATAAAAGAATTTAAATATTTTTTTTAGTCAGTTCAAACTGTGAAATTATCAAAACACGCATCAACTTAATTAAATTAGTACCTATAAATTACAAATATAATTTGTTTAGCAACTATAATCCGTTCGGATTCATGTCTTCATATTCGTTTTCTTCTACAACATACCATAGCATTTGGAGCGGTATTAATTTCATTTGGATGTTTCGTTGTTTTTTTTACAAATCATATAATGAATAGAAAACGATCAGTCGATTCAAAGTTATTACGGCTTGCTTGTATTAATAGAGCTAAGAATGTCTACAAAAACACTTTACGGTATCTTTTGTTTTTTTTATATGGTAAACAATTTAAATATCATTGAAACCCACGTGATGTTTTTTTATTTGTCATGTACCTACTTATGTAACTTCAAACTGAAACCTATATACGCTTATGGGAAGGTCCGGTATCTCGGGTAACACACCGGTACTAATTCAACTTGTCAATAATAAATAAGTACCTACGTATGTATATTTTTGTCATTGTATACATTGAGGTTCCTATGAGTAAAACAATATCTTTTTATCATTTAATTCTTCATAAGTTCCTTTCATTGTCTTGTTTGTCATCGCTTACCTTTGCTGACGAGGAAATTCATAAGACTCCTAATTGGGCCGGTAGCTAAGATTGTATTGATGTACGTGACTTGCTCCGACTCTTCCTGCAAAAAATATATTTATGTAGTCAGACCAGTGTACTGAATTATTCCATAAGGTTCCTCAAACACTTGTCTCGTAGTATTATCTATTATTATAATTAAGTAGGTAATATATTTGTTAGAAGAAGACAGCGGGTATTCGCTGGATTGAAAAGGCTAAGGCCCGGTCTGAGTGGCGCAAATTAGGAGAGGCCTATGTCCAGCAGTGGACCTTTAAAGATTGATACATAGATAGATATTTGTTGCCGTAGAAACCTAACTCAATAGATTTT
>DWPA01002473.1:0-15696 GCA_018251375.1 Calpodes ethlius
GCCCGAGAGTTCACCATAATGTTCTCGAAGGTGTGTGAAGTCTGCCAATCCGCACTTGGCCAGCGTGGTGGACTATGATGGGTTATAATGATGATGATGATTATAAGTTTTCAACAAACTGACTAGGTCTGACTGACTTCAGTCTTTGGTTAATGACGCTTACAGAACAAGGTTATTATTTAATAAAGAAACTGCAAGTTATTTGGATACATTAATTATTCATATTAATAATATAAAACGTTTTTTTATCCTTCCATTATATTGGCTATATTTATTGTGAATGTGAATAATTCATTCGAAGATCGATTCATGAATTCTATTATGGATTCAGATTGGGTAGAATTTTGTATTTTGCCGGCGAGGAGTCCTAACTTCGGCGGCCGGTTCTAATTAATAAAACGAGAGAAATAGCAACGACGACGATTTGTATTTTTAATTTAATTTGGGCTGTACTCATTATTGTTTATTAGGTAAAGTTAAAAACATTGAAACCTTTATACGAATGATATTTCTGTATGTATGTGTTTACCCAAATAGAAATAATAGTCAAGTAGGTTGAATTGAATGTTATTTTCCTGTGTGGGTAAACAGTTCGAACCCTGTATAAGTTCTTTTTTCACACGATGTTGTATAATTATCACAGGTTGATGAAACAAAATATCGTGAGGCAACCTGCACACTTGTTTTTAATTGGATCACGTGTCCCGCGTCAAGGACACTGTTCCTAATTCGTTTTTGAGATACAGTCCTAATTATGGGTTGTAATAGGGATAAAACTCATTAATAAGCTTTATTCATAATACGGGTATTACTTCCCTTCATTAATCCACATTAGAGAAAATTACTGGAGTATAATTTACAGTTCTCCTATTAAAAGGAGATATCCGCCTTTGTGAGCTGTTCATATAATTAAGATAAGTACTCTTAAATAAGTATTACACACGAAAGATATTATATGTCGTGAATCTATGCGTAGCATAAATGTTTTCATTAAATTAATCGTTTTAAAAAAATAGTCACTAATTGTTCTCTATTGAAGAATTCCCTCATCTGGAGCCATTATCAAGTAAAGAGTCAGGTCATGTTTTTCATGAACATGTTTTAAGGGATAAGAGGAAGTAATTTTAATTCGTTTTGCAAGATTTGACCCGAACAAACATACTAAAAAACAAACGAACATTCCTAGTTAAATAAAAGCTTTTCTATAGATGATATTTGTATTATTATTCGTACATTGGGCAAGGGATATTGATCCTGAGAAACACTGCGATCATGTTTGATCTATTGTAACCATACCCGTTTAAGAGTTAGATCTGGTTACCAAGTTCTTTAGTATTGATAGACTTTAGGATGCTCCTGGGTTCCTTGATACGATTCCTGCAGTGAGTTATAGCCATGATGTATGTTTTCTATGCGTGCTAGTTCGCAGTGTAAAGCTTCCGTTTGGCAAAGTTGTAGGCATTATAAATTGTGAATAATTACTTTGCAGCATAAATATAAAGGATTTCAGCACGCATATTAAACCTATAACTATGTGTGGTACTTTCGGTATTCATGTATTTTTTCTTGCCTCTTGTTAAGGTGCTATTTTAACGAGAAACGCTTTTCATTCTACTTGACCACAAATGCTAATGTGCTGAAGTCACGCCCTAGAAAAGAAAATATGGAAACCGTTTATTGTGGTAAGTTGTGATTTAATATTTATAGAAGTAATAAGAGATGTATTATTGATAGCAAGTTCTATGTTTATAAAACAGGACATTTACGACCGGAATTCTGAACAGTAAATAGTTATAATAATATGAAAATACATGAAGATATGTAGAAGGATTTTTTATTTCCCATAAAGATAAAGATTGTACAAATGTTGCGTAATTTCGATTTTTTTTTGTTAAATAACTAAAATAACCTTAACGAAAGTTTTTCATGTATCAAATTTTATCATCTTAAGAAGGTTCCGAGAAAACTTGTTGGAACATAGAATATATCTACCAAAAGACAGTGTTCTTTTATTCATCGATTTTATGGAACCCTAATGCCATCCCACTGTTATTTTGGATTTTATTGGAATATAAACAAGTGTAAACCTTAATCGTGTGTGTTCCCAACGAAATAAAATAAATATCATAAAATCTATTTTAGTTCACATCCAAAGCAGCGGAATAAACAAACGTTGGGTCAACCCTTTTGGGACAAACATTTTCAATGTCAACGTGTGGATACCATCTACTACCAGAATTTATTAGGGGTTTCTCAAGCCAACAGTTTAACACTATTAACACCATTTGAAACAAATTACTCAGTGATAAGTAAATGCTTTGGGGAAGAAAAAATATGATCTTGAAAACAGATATTGCCCTGAACACGCTAAAATCTAACCTCGCTTCTTTTGAAGTTTTGTAAATTAAAATTCCAAAGGTGAAGTCTGTAATTATTACCAATAAAGTATATAATTAAACACGCAACTACCACATATATCTCTTGTGTTAGATAGAAATAAAAAAACAACCGGGACCACAATTACTCTCCATTACTTTTACAAAAGACTAATATCTCTGCCAACATGCACTAAGAAAAATAAGCGTCGAGAAAGGCACGAAAGGCAATTCTAGAGGGGACCCCAATTCAGTAGTGAGACAGTTATGGATTACAATGATAAATGACACAGCTCACCAACTACTACGTCTGTGGTCAGTACTTAAATCGGCAACTGAAAGCATAAACGACATTTCCCCAAATATTTTGCACCATTACATTCAATTTATTTCCGCGTCAATTCATCCTGGCCTCGTACTTAAATGATTAATGGTGACTTTGGGGTTTTAAATAATTGATCAATTTCTCTTTATTAGGGTTCAAATGCTAAAAGCATTGTTTTGTCATTTGATATCTTTATTAACCTCTAGGTAGAAACTACGACAGCAATGTTTTATGGGAAAAACATAAAAATCTCATTTCTGGTGAAGTAGGAAGCGTGAAATTCGTTTGTTAACTAGTTAGCCGATACTTCTATAGAGAGACACTTCATAATTCAACAATAGAAATGAAGAACAGAAATGTTAACTAAAGAATTTATAGGGTTTTGTATATTTAAAAACACTCATATGACCTCCTACTCAGAAATTTCTTGAAAACACTTGTAAAACAATAGTCATGTTTTCTTTGAAAATCGAGTAATGAAAACAGAAAACAATGCCCAAATCGGACATCGTTTACAGTTAATATGTTAATTAATCAACCTTTCTGACCCTTATTAGTATGCAGTTCATATATAAACTAACTTGTGTGTCATAAACAGTTTAGCGAGTCTTCCCCAAATACCTTGTCCGCCAAATCACATTGAAGTTTATTATTCCTCATTTCGCCATCTATATAATTTTTGAGGCATACACATACATATTTAGGGCAATTGGGTCTTTTAGTAAAATTAAATAAGTGACTGTTCATAATGCTGTGCCCACTTTCTGAGTCTTATTTGTAATACGAATATTAAATATTCTTAGTTTACTACGTTGTCATCCTTAGTCCAACTAAGACTGATCCAGTTTTGACCACTTTTTTATGTAGAAATGAATTGGATAATGGAAAAGAACATCGGCCTTCTGTATCTTTTACATTATACTCCTTAGGTTAAGTTAAAGATAGGATCAAAAGAGTTAACAATGCAACTACCCTTGTTATTTTATCTATGGTTTTTAAAGGACTTCCTATAGAAGCAGTATGGACATATTTAGAGTGAAACTCATTTCACATTATGTAAATGCTACCCCTGAGGGGGAGTGATACGATACCTGATAATTCTGTCCTAAAGCATTTTACATTGAATGGTATAAGAGGGCGTGACGCAACTGAGGTTGACATTTACGTTACAAAGGCCCTAAATAAAAATAGATTGAAAAATAATGAGCTGCTTTGTTGTAATCCTCAGAATAATATTATAGACCTTATAAGGTATTTTAGTAAATTTGGCGATATTGTTGAATAAAATAAGGAATTTTACAGCAATACTTTGATGGTAACGCATGAAAATGTATGATTTTTGCGACTATAAATCATGAAAATGGTGATGTTCAACCATGCATAACTGCACCATAAAGGACAGAACGACGTCATCAGCATTGGTCATCATTCACGATTGCCATTTCATTTTAGTAAATGACGAAATTGTTTTACCAATATCGATGCATCAATCTGATCTATTACAGGAAATTCTTTTTTTTTCAATTCATGTGTTATTAGAAATATATCTGTTGCTTACTTAGTGAAGGAAAACATTTCAAGAGAATTTACATTCCATAGAGTTCTGCATAATGTTCTCACAGGCTAGTAAAGTATGCCAACGCAAGCCAAAAGATAAATGCTTACTGTATTACTTAAAATAATATTCTATTAAAATCGTTACCAGTTTCATGTTGGCTCTTGGATTGTGGTTATTGATATTTTAGCTAATTAAGAAATTTCCCAGAATATAATTGGTTTGAGGTAAATATTGACTTGGCGAAAATAAACCCAGGTATTGTCTCGGGCTCGACTTCTTGCTGAAGTTCAGATTGGACTTAAGTTTTTAATTAGGTGGAGTTTTGTACTTCTTTCTTACACGATCTATTTTTAAATTCTTTAATGCAATATAGATTGTTAATTAAAACCAATGATGAATTGGGGTGAATCTAATGATACCTATTTCGTTAAAATTACCATCGATTATTCGAAATGTTTTCGTACGGGACTGTTAATAAAAATTAGTGTCATCTGTCACCACTGTAACTCGGTCAACCAATACCACAATTAATGAAAATATAATTACGAAATACAAATTCAGTTGCAGTATTTCAATTATCTATTCTGATTGCAACTATCTGATTGGAATTTCTGATGATTATGTGAGAGACTGAATACACCTGTCTACAAAAAGTGTGGGTTTTAATTTTACGAACGGTGGAAACGAATCTCTTTCAAAAGGTTTTGAGTACTCTTTACATCGCTTGACATTTATTATGTATTCATTGAGACGGTTATTGTCAAGATATTTTTTTGGTTTTGTGGATTGGATGGGATTTGCGGAAAGTATATTAAATAAAAAATGTGATGTATTAATAGATGCTTTGATGCTTCAAATCTCTAATGTCCACTAACCAGTAGAAACTAGTCTGTGATCATATTTGGGCAGGTTTTAGCTCTGGGTTTTTTGAAAATTTGTCTAGTTTTCTACTTTACAATCAACTTGGGAAATCAAACTTTGCCCAATATGTGATCAATTGAACACACAATATCAGATAGTACAGAGCCGAGATAGCGATTGTACTACAATTAAATATTAATAAACTTGAAATAAGTAACAGCGCCACCTGGTGTTAGGTGCTGGGTTTTACTTTCTGTAAGAATGATATCGGGCACCGCCTACTTTTTCCAAAAGTATATGAAAATGAAAAAAAAATGTAATATCGTCAAGGTCGTTATATACTAAAGCTATTGCATACTTCACTACAGTCGGCTGTAATAGATCTATATGCATATCATCCCATTTTTACATTAATAATGTAAAAGGGCATTTAATCTAAGATTGGATTCATGAAATTAAACAAATTAGTTATGAATTAACTGCCCTGTCAATATCTAAAGTCTCGGAAATTCATCACATGGAGCGGAATAGTTTGAGCTTGGTAGAGGTTCAGGCTAGGATACTGATAAAGATCAAACTCTGAACTGTTTTTGAATCTAATTCGAACGTAAACGAAAATTTACTCGCCTCACCTTTAAAAATTTAGGCACGTAGACAAGTTATATCTATAAAATTCAGACTTTGTGTTCAGTGGGATAAGATTAACAAATTTTATTGCCATAAAAATAGATTGTGGCGTAAACCAATGTCAATAGAAAACATTAGAACATTGACAAGATACTTATTGAGTAAAATTCTAAGGTTCTGAAGAAGTTGGTTCAAAAGAATGTAACATTAAACATGTAAATAATAGTTGGTAACAATTTTGAAGTTTATTTTTTCTCGCATTATAAATGGAAGTTTGTTTGAATTGGGGATTGGAAAAAATGTTTAGCCAACTATTTTTATTCAAATATATATTTGTGTGTACATAATGTTTTGTTGAATAATTATCAAAAGATGATATTTATAAACTACAGACAAGTAAAATTGAATGTTTGACCAGCACAGCAAAATCCTCTTGTTTCCAACCAAGAAATGTCACATAGGAAATCCTTTATATTATATATTACTAATACAATTTCGAAATCTGTCGTGTTGCAAATACATATCACATGCTCTAGATTACTGGGTGACATTGGAATTTAACTCTGCAATTCTGACTATGCAGCGGCATGCCTTGACTAGTGCACAGAGTAGGTATTATTTGACCAATATTATATTACTTATGTGAATATACATGAAAGAACAATCTAAGTTTAATATCGGTATTAATTAAATTATGAATACAGATTAATTAATACTTTTTTATAACATGTTATCTGTCTTTGATACTTAGTTTAATTACCTGAAAAATGAAATTTAAAAAAAGAATTTAGAAAAAGAAAATGTCGTGTGATTAACTTATCAAACCTTCCGTAAAACCTATTACGAAACGTCAGACCGAATGAAAGCCGTTCAATTTATGAAGTTATTATTACACCTCATCATTATAATACTTACGGTGGCCCACACGACATGGTAGCATTCTCATTTGAGATGATGGAGACAAATGGAGCGTGAAAATGACTGCGTACGAGGTTACCTACTTCAGAATGTGTGTGATTTGCAAATAATTTTGTTTTGCATTTATAAAATTGATTCGGATTAACATTCTATTTTTGTGTTTTTACTATATTATGATTTACGTTTTAATTTTGTGTTATTGCGTATTATGTTTTGAGTTAGTTTGACATATATGATATATAGATGATAGTGAACATGTTTAAATATTTTCGTGGTTGTCATTACAAAACAATCTAAATGACTGCCTCATTATTCATCAAAATATATATTGGAGAAACGAATGAACTGATATTTAATAAAAGAAAAACATTACTAAAGAAATGGAAATTGATTAAATATTGTAATTTCTGTTTAGAAAAACATAAATAATCTTGAAGAATATTCATGTTATTTTTTACTATTATTTTACACTTAAACTTATTTGCGAGTCTAATTTTTAAATTAATTAACTTATATTTTTGGAATACTTACTTTGAGGAAAGTTTGAGTTACAAACAATTTACATCCGCGTTGAACAGATTATGCAAGGTTAGCCGAAATAAATATTATTGGTTAGTTCAACAAAAGGAATATACACATCATCGCGGGAACAAAAATAAAAGAGATATAACCCCAGGTGGGAGTTTTATTTGGGCAATATGGTGTAGTTCACTCTCTTCAGTACTTGGTTCGTCCGCAATAAATCTTCGTTCATCTTCGAGTCTGCAAATAAATGTCTAGCTTCTACGATACAAATGTTATTTAACAAGATTTGTGCGCGGTTCAGTTTATTTGACGAATATTTAGCCTGTATTGAAATATGGTCTACGGTTATTTTAGCTTTAAATGTTTTCTGTGGAGTATTTATATTATTATTATTTAGTTTATTACAGCGCGTTAGATAATATAGTGTTATTGGTATTTTGTGTTATTAGCCTTTTCATTTATTACGCAGTAATAGTGAGTTTTCCACGTTTCTATAATATGAATGTTAGTCTAGAATTAAAAGGTCAACGACCAGTATCACTCACGCGTCCCTTTATTTATTGATTAAAACACGTTTACACATGTTGAACACAAAGTCTATCAATCTACGCTTGGCCCGCGTGGTGGACTATGGCTTGTATCCCTCACATTGTGTGAGGAGACCCGAACCCAGCAATGGGACAGTTGTAAGTCGTGATAATGATGAATACACAACTACATTATTTCATTTAATATTAACTATATACAATGTAATTAAAAAAACGAACTAATTCGCTGATTTATTAAAACCATTTTATATTCAAGTTTAAATTAGATTCTCACAGAAAAGGTACTTTCGTGTAAATAGAGGGAATATTTTCCGTTATCTGCAGAAATTTTAGGCAGGCGTTTTTGCTTAGGTGTGATTGTAAATTCAGATTGAGGTACTCGTATTATCTGTCTTTTGATGAATTCCGATATTCATGGCTTTCTTTTGACATTATTTTACTTATAACTCAATAATATATTAAAACCATAATTCGGTTATTTACAGGAAACAGTTTTGAGGATCTAACATGACTAGAACCTAATATAAACCTACAAAAAGTTTGGGTACATTCAGAAAGCGCAAGTCACTTTACCTTTTTAAAAATATTTCAGTTATCTTAATGGGTTTATGTAGAATTCGTATTTTCGAGTGGGTGGATAAAATGAATGAATATAAAATCTTTTATTAATGTGGATACACCTTATAATTCACTTCCATACTGGGAGTCTATCCAAAGACAGATTATAACAAAATGGGGGACGTAACTATCACACTTATTCGAAATGTAGTTAATTATTTACATCAATGAATAGCTAAGGCATAAAAGAATTTGGTGAATTAAACAGGACTTTGAAATATCAAATACGGCGAAGGAGGAATCGTCGACATTTTGAGGTCGTTTCGTGGCGCCATACATTTTCTATTCAGTATAAATTTTTAAATCTGATAAGTATGAACCTTTGTTTATTTTTCAATCGATAGATGTCGTTAAAATTTATCAATTACGTATAAAATTGACTATAGGAATATGTTATCGTACATTTATACGTAGTAGTAATGGTATACTATTAGGAAAGGTTTATCAATAAACATAGAAGGATTTCTGTATTATTTATTTAATTTAAATCCTTTTACAGTAATGAATGATATACAAAATTGATGCATTTTGAAAAGAGTTGTTGTTACACCTTAAATAAACTACGAAACGAAAAAAAATGTACAGACAGAACCCGTATATTTATATAATAGTACAGATAAAGATAAAAGTCGTATGACGCTGTCTATGAAAATTTCACATTAGAATTTCATATACACTTTGAACTATTTGAAAAATTCTTTTAATATTTAAAAGGTACATTCTTCGGACGGTTATATTTCATGTATGTTTATAAATAAAATAACTGAACCCATGATGATATTCGTCAAACGAATTAGGGAAATTCATGCTCCTTGAGAGCTTCCATGGCATGCGATGTGTGAATAATTTCAAAGTACTCTAAAATAATATATGGCTGAATGGTTTCTTTCTAAACATAAATCATTTTTTTTATTTTCAATATTTAATTTAAACATATTTTTATTTTACCATAATGAAACTAAACTGATATCTAAAGGGTTATAATATAATAAAAACTTTGGCGGGATAAGAATAATAATGGAAAGTTTAGGATCATTTGAATAGATTTGGTTACGTGAAGCTGATAAAATCCATGACGTATAAAATATCAAGTATGTAGTATAGTGGCGTATGATTATACCGAGGAATGCATATATATAATATGCAGTCTTGTTTTTTTTTGATTGGACATTTGCTGTTGGCTCTAGCGGCCTTTACAGCTTTACATGGACAGAAGGGCGAGCTTAGCAAACTTAACCCAGAAGAATATTTTTGCGAAGAAATATAAGTAGCTTCCTCTCTTCGTAAAGTAGTAGGTTACGATGGGTTTGGAACATGGCTTAGTACATCGCTTCGTGGAGGACATCGGGGCGAGGCGCTCGGTCACGCGGGAATACTTTGTGACGTTCGTGTGGGCAACGGGACCTGGTCGCCGCCGGCGGCGACGCTGTGAGTGTAATAGGTTTGTGTGAATTGTTCGTGAGGAGGGAACGTTAACCACCTTCCTCGGGGTCAGCTGTCTTGTTGTTTTATAGATAGGTGGGTGGGTGTTGTAAGTAAATATATGGACAAGATCTAAGGTATTTTTTTCCAAGTGAAGTGAAGGAGGAGGGGGGGGGGTAAAGTCGTCCATAAGTGCTGTTTGTAACTGTGATTAGGAAAGTATACATCGGTAGTACCTGCCCCTCTTTTCTCATAGATGCCATGATATAATCGTGATCTCGAAAAGTCTGTAAAAATGATTCTTGAATAATAATAATAATATAATAAAACTCTGGCTTTAGTATTCAGACATATATTAAATTAATCAGACCAGACCGAAGTAGACCGCTAGGTTTTAATAAAGTAATAATAGTGTAATTATTTCTTTAATCAACTACTTTCCTTTACCCCACAAAAGAAAACTTGCTATGACAAACAAACAAGGACATCTGAAAGACTTCTTAGAGGCCTACTTGAAATACACTGAAAGAAAATAATACAGGTTACATACACGTATTCAAGTAAAGTACACGCCTTTGTCCTTGATGCAGCCATACTTACTTTTTCTTGTTAGTAGTACTAGCTTGTCGGGATAAAATCAATAGATAATTATAACTTAACATTGAAGTGTTATTCATAATTATCCGCGTAGCTTAGTTGATAGTGTCCCTCCGTAGCCGAGCAAGGGATCCGTCCGTATCTTGTTAGTGACGATAAGATATGAATATTCATTTTCTTATAGATATATGATTTTTAAATTATGCTTAACTCATGCAAAATACTACTAATAAATACTAGTAAAATACTAGTAAGTAATAGTTATTTTGATAAAAGCTTTGATAAAAAAGCTTTAAAGGTTCATTAAAGTTATGACTTATTATTTTAATACAAGAATCAATCCCCACTTCCCAAAGAACATGTCCTAGTCTTCCTTCTTCGCAAGAATAGTCTTCTCGGCTAAGTATCTACAAAAAAAAAGTAGATAATAAGAATCAATAATTTAATAAATAGAAATATTTAAAAGTAATTCGTTTGTTTTAACACATACCTGTACTTACCGTATCATAGTAACATTGTTTTGTAACATATACTAACAATATATAGCAATTATAGTCTATTCGAACGTTGGAACGTATGTTTGTCTCCCGAAAGTGTTAATAAACACTTGCTTCGGTGAAGGAAATCATTGTGAGGAAACCTGCACACTTGATAGTTCTCCATAATGTTCTTGAAGGTGTGTGAAGTCTATCAATCCACACTTTTCCAATTGTGAGTAAACCTGCACACCAGAGAGTTCTCCGTAATGTTCTCGAAAATGTGTGAATTCTATCAATTCGTACTTAGCAAGCGTGGTGGACTATGGTCTTTACCCTTTACATTGTGCGAGGAGTTCCGAGCCCAGCAGTGGGACAGATATGGGTTGTGATGTTAATGATGAACGTTTTAAAGTATAGTAATACTTAGTCTGTCTAAGGACATAAAATGAGCCTTAAATAAAAACAATTTGCCGTACACGATTGGTAAATAACTGAGACAGATGTTATTCTCTGTGCAAACTTCTATCAGAGTTGAACGTAATAAGGCAGATTAAATCACCTTCTTTTGTTTACTTTATTAGCTCCTTCGATAAATGTGTTAGGCAGATATATTTATTCAATTATTATATGACTTTATTAGTGACAAAATGTTCTGAAAAGATATAGGTAAGTAAAAATAACCGACTGATTTGATTTCGATGCTTTGTTGTCTGTACTAATAACACAAATTCGAAAGGGTGTTTGTTTGTCTTTCTATCACAGCAGGGGTATGATTTTTGGTGTTGAGATATTTGAGAGGATGAAGAATACTATAGGCTACTTTTTACTGTGAAAAAATATCAGATTTTTATGGAAGTTCCACTCCGATGTATGATTCAGCAAAATTAAAGAAAGTGTTTAAAAACAGAGCGTTACTTAGGAACCGATTATACAAAGGAATTGATAACTTTTTTATTGCTGTTTTATTTTCAAACGTGGGTGATACCGCGAGTAACATGTACTTTGATTATATTTCAAAGATAAATTATTATAATGACATTAAAGTACATAATTTACTTATTTTATACAACTACGTAAATCTTTTAACAGTTTCAAATTCGCTCTTTCAGTCGTTTTCGATGAAAATTCTTTTTTAAAACTAGCCTGGGATTGTAAAAATCTCTGACCGCTATCAGATGTTATTTTGATAGCGACACTTAAAACCGTTTTATAGTTTTTTATATTACTTATATTTTTACTACACTACTTATTTGTACGGATTTTATCGATAATACGTTAAGCTAAATCGAATCCAATCTGAAAGAAAATTATTATATCCGAGAACAAATGCTTATTTGGTATATATACATATGTATCTGGATTAGGAATGGGGTTTTGCTGAAAGATATGTTTTCATGACTATTAACTGGTCTAAAGGGTTTTATAATAAACATGTACTCTCCTCGTTCTTGCTACAGCTGGTCACAAATAGAAACAATAAATGAAAACTGCTGTTCCGAAATATGTGTTACGTACTAGTTTTGCACCAATAGGCAGTACAAATTTAAGGTTTAAAATTTTAAACACTGATTTATATTAGATTATGAAATGTGATGTCACGATATCTAGGACCATGTCACAACTTGTCAAACTCCTATTGTATAAATGTTAGGTAATTTATGTTTGATCCTTTATGGGTAACCTAAGAGGAATATTAGTACGTTCTTAACATCAATATTGAAATGCCTATCGATTCCATTACTCAGGAAAACTATTAAAAGCGTTATGAATAACCAAAGACCTAATGAATAGAGCTTGGTGTGTTCACAAAGAAATCCATTAGTCGAAAGCAAACACTAATATCGATCCGGTAAAAACGTTTCCCAGAATAATGCAAACGGTGCAATAGATATTAGTTACTTTTACAATTGAATTACAAACGACGACTTACTAAGAAACTAGAAAGTGTCCAATTACAATAGCAATTCTTTGAATCAAATTTAATATTCTACTAAGCGAACACTTGTATCTATAGACAAGTTAAAGTAACAACTTGAGTTGAAGCAATTATTTAAGTAACATATTTTTTCAATAGCTAAGAAACTGAACGAAGTGAGAACTAAAAAAAATCAAAATACTGAAGTAATTATTTAAACTCAAACAATTACTTTAACTTGACTATAGATACAAGTGTTAAGCTTCGTTTCGAAAAATATTCGAAAAAGAAATGATTTAGGTATTTTAAAAAAGTTACTTTTAAAATGATAATATCAGCAAAATAGTTTAATGCGGCCAAGAAGGTTACTAAATTAATAGGTGCGCGAAATCGTCTTCTCACTTCAAGCTTTAATCGATTGGCTCTTGATGCGATCGACTGTGAAAATTGATGCGATTTCTCGTCTTAACTACTCTTCAACTTCATCTTCAACTTCAAATGTTGCTGAAAAATACTATAAATATCGTTAGTGATTCGCAAGATCCTATCATAACTTAGGTAGTCTCATAAGTGATATTATTTTTCTATTGTTACGAGAATTCTATCGTACTATTGATTTTATAATAAATCATAGGTTTGGAATATATAACTTATTTCTATATGAAAATATATTTACAATACTCATATCTTGAAATATATAAAAGAGTTCTAAAATGAACACAAACGAAGAGCACAATCTAATGAAGAATCATTAACTATGTACGAACTGTGAGATAGTGTTAAAAGAGAATAATATTTTAGACGTCAAGCAATGCATATTTGAGTATCTTGGCAACTTGGCACTACAGCAGAGAGTAGATGTTCGTCTTAATAAAACTACTCTGTGAAATTTAAAATTATGCAGGAAGTATGAACGACGACATCGTTTCATTTAGACAAATATTCGCGTGAACATGTTCCATTTTATACGACAAATATTACAGACTTTAGTGGTTTTGTGAAGTTGCAAAAGAGACCAACTTCTGTAGTTAAATTATTGCTTTAAAACATGCAATAAAAATATGTTAGCTGAAAGATCCATGTGAAATATTTCATATTAGGAGTCGTATTAACATAAATGCGATTATTTACAGTCTGAAAAATAACTTGTGACTTTTAACGATATTTTATTGTAAGAAATATTTGGCATACAAAGTAGTAAAAACAGTACTCTCTTTGATTGAAACGAAACTTGAAATATACATTTGGTTTATCGTGGTAAAATTAGTTTTTCGCTGGTACTACTACCATGAACAAGCATTGCCCTTTAGAATTGTTAGAAGAAACAGAGCAAATATATATATTTTTTTATATATATATTTAGTAGGGTCACGGAAAAAACAATGGTGACATATAGGTATGTATGTTTAAGATTTGTTGCCTGGTTTATAAGTATCGATTCTATAATTGTCTAGTTTCTTAATGTCTATTGCCCATACTGTATGTATAGTATGTTTAGAGTAATTGTACCAAAAAAATAAGTAATAATTTAATTACATTATTAACACCCAAAATTAATAATCGATTTAATCCACAATTTTTAGATCCAAAGATTATAATTACAATATATTAAAACCAAATATCTGCAGGAGGACAGTTCGCAAATTACAGATAAGCTTCTTTGAGTCAAAGATTTGTGACAAAACGATGTCTCGTTTGTAAATTCTGCACATCAAAAAGCCATTTGACGACGGATATTTGAAAAAAGTTACAAAGACATAAATAAAAAAATTCAATTTCATTGCTGATCAAACATGACGTGTAACTTGCTTTCTTTTTTACGCGAGTGAAAAGAAAAATAACAATTTGTGTATAGTAAGTATTCCCTGTCTACGGATTAAAAGAATCCTTTGAACTGTTTTAGCTTGTGACACGCGTCACAATTCATAAAATGTCAGACGTGGCTTTAAAATAATGAGAAACTCCTAAAATATATTATTTTGCGGCAATTTTTATACGCGAAATGTACACATATCGTACCTATCTCGTTGAATGCTTTGCCACTTGATGATCTTCGACATAACTTAACGACACACGATGATAACCGGCATCGAATCGTTAACGTATTTCTGAAACGCGGGAATACGTTCTAATGAAAGTTTTGCCAAACGGTCACCTTTCAACTTTCGACCGCACCCACCTGACGTTCTCACATTACTTAACTCTATCTATATTTTACGATAGATCGTCTACAAAAGCATCGAGTAATGAAATTCCACAACCGACCGTATATACTTACCTGCTTTATCAACATTCGAATTAACTACCTATTGAAAAATAAGACGGAATAATATATAACGAGAACTGTATATTTTTATTTCATTCTGTGTATACCCAATTTCCAACTATTCAATGTTATACAAACTGATATCATTAAATCTCGGCAACTGTTCAAATCAACTAGCAATAGGGCGAAACGTTTTTTATTGGGTAGTATCTTTTCGACCTTTCCAATTTTACAGGTGAGAATTTTTATGAACACGACCTCGTTCTCTTCGAAAAATGCATGCCTTAGTGCCAATATAACAACTTTGAATGTATTCATAATTATTAAATAGAAAATGATTTATATTTTACAATGTCAAGCGTCACAACCATCTTTTCTATATTTTCTCTGTCAACACAACTAAAAAGCCATTTCGATAGACAAAAATAACTAACTCCCAGTATCATAATTATCCACAAATTCAACGAAATAAAACAGTTGAAGCATAATTTGTATACCATAAATATATAATTTGTATGCCTTTGAATAGACATTTAAATACCCATAGGTTACATTAATATAGGTTACTAATAAAGTTTGATTCCTTATTCTATCTATCTATCCATCTATCAGCTTTTAAAAAGTCCAATGCTGGACATAGGCCTCCCCTAATTTGCGCCATT
>DWPA01002474.1:0-15694 GCA_018251375.1 Calpodes ethlius
ATTTTTGTGCATGTATCGTATGTATATTCATATGCATATTGTAAAAAGCGGTTATTTCAATATTACAAACAGACACTTCAATTTTAGTTTTGAGTTAAATGAAAAATATCGTATTTGAGCAGCCTTTAACACTGGGCTCAAACTCTTATCAATAGACTGTAGGATATTATATTATTATTAGTTATAAATATCACTACTGGTATTATTTTCTTGCCACGAAGCTTGTGTGGTTAGCTACCACCCTCTGGCTTGACTCGGCTGCCAAACAATCGTGTTTCAGCTGCTGGCTTATGAGTTCATGGTGTTCATACTTTTTTTTGCTTACCTATGGTGGTAACGCATCATGATGGGCGAAGTTATGGGCGACGGTGAACACTGAATTTAAGGTAATAAATTTACTAGTTTGTCAGATAGATAAGACATGTAAATAAAAATGATTTTATACTCTTTATCCTTATTTACAAATAGGAACTGGCTTCGCTTCGCTTCGGGAATTACGCGAGACTCGAAAGCAAATAAATTCTATAAGTAGAATTTTTTCACATATATTCTCGCTTATATTTGTTGGACTTAAATTTAAATACCAATGTCTTTATTTCGTGTCACTATCAAACATTTTTCTCATGAACATCATATGTGCTTCGATTCGGAAAGGAGCACTAGTAAAGTGAAGAACCGTCGAAAGTTTTCTTAGCACATCTTTTGTTCTAATTAAATTTTTTTTCTCGACTTGAGTGTCTCGGGCTGTGAAAATTTATTTCCAAGCATCTTTATCATTAATTTATTCTTCCATACCATAAAATCTCTTCTTCGTTTCTTAAATTCCCACGTACGGGTAGAATTCTTTACACCCCGTAAAAATATCTAAAAGCCTTTAACAGTCCTTTACTAGACATAGGCTTCCCTTAATTGGCGCTTCTTCGACTATCCCTGAACCTCCTGAATCCAAGGTTTCCCCCATCTTCTTTAGGTCATTTAAAACAATAAGAAATCTAATACCTTTATGTCCGGGTGAGGCTTAATTGTCATGTATAAGTTCCTCTTTACTACGTGAGTACCCTTCTAAACGAAAGTCGGTTGCAGTGCTCTTTCCTTGTACCTTCTCGCGTCCATTTAAAAATAAGTTAACTAGACTAGACTATAATTTAAATAGAGAGCACTTCGTCTTATAAATGTTACATGTCAACGTGTATCGTTGAATTAGGCGAGGTACAGACGAGGGGACTAGCTGCCGACGCCGCAACCATAGGCAACTGTGGTCGGCAGTAGTCGCGCATCATGCCGTATTAACAATGATTTGATGTCTCTCAGATTGTGAGAGAAGACTTAAGCTCAGCATTGGGTTATGGCTCCCACTGCTGAGCTCGGGTCTCCTCACACAATATGTGGGGTACAGGCCATAGTCCGCTAATATAGTAGGCATAGTCAAGTGCGGATTGATAGATAAGACAACTTCAAGAACATTATGGAGAACTCTCCGGTGTGCAGGTTTGCTCAGGATGTTTTCCTTCACCGAAGAAAGTGAAAATGAATTTGTAATACGCACATAAATTTCTAAAAATTAGAGATGCATGCAGGATTGAACTCACGCCTCTACTTTCGGGGCACCAACGTTGGAATCACTAGGTTATCACTGGTTAATTAAAATAAAAATAAAATATATTAACATTAATATGAATAAGAAATAAATATTATAGTATTGGTTGTGAGTTGCTTCGAAAAAAGATAATCTAAAGTGCTTGCGTCTGCGCAGAGACTAAGTCAAGTGCACCACCAGGGCTGGTGACGTGTGACGTGTGAATAACCGTGGAACAAGCCGCTTACTTTGAGATGAATAATCAACGTTTTTATATGTAAGTCCTGTTAAGTGTGAATTGATTTTATATGGAAATTCCATACTTTTAATCTTGGTTTTTGTTTACAGAGGGTCATTGTAACCCTGGTTTTATTAATCTCTTGATATTATTTAACCGCAGGTTTCTTTATTGAATTTTAGTTTGATTTATTACTAAATTCATTTATAATTTAATAATTTTGTCTCAACAGTGGGACAGTTATGCGTTATAATAATTACGATGATATATTTTCTTTTTTTTTATTTGAGTATTACCAGGGATTAGAAGAGAACCGTTGAAAAAAATCAAAAGATTATTTTCATAAACGATTTTTTTTTAATTACTCTTTTCTAATTTGTCCTTAAATGTCAGCTATATTTCATCGTAACCTAATATTCAAATTCAATATTTATTTATATAGATGTCGCTTACCAAGGTCTGCTAATAAATGTATCATAGACAAACATTTACATACTTTGGTATTATGGACATTAAAAACGAATAAGTATGTCAATAAATTTATATGGCAGTTGAGCATACAACTATCCTATCCTGAGCTACTGAATGTACGCTGTTACGTAGTGTGTTTATGGTTAGAGTACAGATAACCTTATGATAATCAAACAGTACAGATTTTAATCTGTACTATACTAGTATTTAATATTATATATGCGAAAGTTTGTTTGTTTGTTTGTTCTTCTTTCACGGCACAACGGAGTGTCGATATAGTATAATTCTAGTGTAGAGGTAGTTGGGAGTATGAAGAGTACCATAAACTATTTTTTACTGAAAAAACATCTCATTTCTCTGTGAAGATCTATTACAATATATAATTCAGCCCAAATTAAAGAAAGTGTGCAACAACAAAGCGTTGCCAACAACCAGTGATAGAAAGGATACCACGACCTTTTTATTGCTGTTCTTTTTTTCCGTGAAGCCACGGGTAGCACCTCATTAACTATAAATTAATCTGTGGGTCAGAATGGTGATCCCCATAGGCATACCTAGAGCAACGGACACTTCAACTAACTTTCATTGGATTCTGGATACAACATTCTAGAATGTATCTATTTTAGTCCATAGAGGTTCTTTTTTAATAAGTGTTTGTCTTCTTGAGTCAAGAATATCAAATTAGCGCCTCCTATGGCCGAAGTTGGGAACGGTAGTGTTTTTTTAATATATTTTTCTAAACAAAAACCTAAAAATAAACCCAAGTTTAAGATTCCGTTAAAGTATTGACCTAAACAGGATTAGGTCATAACCACCAAAAAATATGTCGATACCCAAAACTTTCTAACCAAAAAAGACATACTGAACACCAACATTAGTAAATGATCACCAAAATTGTTAAATGATTGCCATCATGATAACTAACCTAACGTAGGTAGGACATTTGGGTGGTCTATTACTAATTTTGATATTACATACATTTATATATTTCATTATAATTTACTAAATCGGTTAATAAGTAAAACATAAGCTAACCAAAGAGCTACAACTATCCCACTTCTAAGTCAGTCTTCTCTCTTGTATTACATATAGGGTCACAGTTCACTTGGTTAAACTCGGATTAACAGACTTCGCTTTCGAGAGCTTTATAAGAACTGTCATAAATGAAGGATGCATCATGTTTTCCTTTAACGATACAGTGATAGTTAGTTTAAATGTAGTTATTAACTTGGAAAATTTTGCATAATTTTCTAGGGGAATAGTGTAATTACTAATAATAAAGTTTTGGCTGGGGACTGACCTATATAACCATCAGAATTTTGAAGCTTACCCCAATATTAGTCATCCTGACCTGTCCTACACTTCTTGAATATGAACTTTTGAGGATAAATATTATTCCTTAAAACAAAATTAAGTATTGCATTGTAGCTATGTCATTAAGTATTTTTATTGGAGTCCAATAGTGATATTTATAAATAGGACAATAATTCCTCGTTAATTTATAAGTGACCTCAAAAGGGGGTAGTAATTTTTATATTCCGTTGTACAATACTCATGACTTTAAGGATTCCCATAATAATAAAAATAAGAAATTATTAGTAATAGCGAAAGTAATTATAAATATAAGAGCTGCAAAAAAAAATGACCACCATCGAAGTACCAGGGTCGCATAACAACGCAGCGGTCTCTCGGCTTAGCGCGTCATTCGAAAACGCTTAGAAAACGGAGAGCACCAATGTATCGGACTTCTCATTAACCCAGAAAGCGCTGGCCGGCGACTACTGGCAGTGAAAGACGATGGAAACTAGTATACGAGGTATAATAGCTTAGGAGGGACAGTCGCTTACTCAGTTAGCGCCGGGACGTCGCCGGGAACGCACGTGCCGTGTTGTTCGATTTCAGTGAGTGTGAACGAGAGTGTTCCCGGATTTTTTGTGTAAGTCCTGTTGAATTCACTTGAAATATTGTTAAGTTATTTTCGTAGAAGATTTTTAACGAATTAGAAAATTTAGATTTTTTTGTATGGAAAGTTTGAGAAATAAATACTATAGCAAAAGTTAGCGAAGCTTTTAAAGTTTTACTAATTAAGCGTAAGGTCAGTAACGGTTTTAGAATTATTCATATTTGTTTTATTAATGTAAAATTATAAATCCTTAAAGTTAAAAGTAATTTTATTAAGATGTTAAATTAAAAACTATTATTTTCTTTTTAAGGCTGCAAAGTTAAAAAAAAAATAATTTAGAATTGGTAAAGACATATAGTTAGAAACATTATTTTTACGAAGTTTATTTTAAATTGTTTTTATATAAAAGAAAAATATTTGGGAAACTGTTTGAAGTTATTTTTGTAATTATATTCTATTATTTTTATTTATTACTATTGAAATCGTGTCGATTTTGGAAATAATGTTTTATAATAAACATCTTTCTTAAGCTTGTTAAAATCTCAACCCAAATCCTTTTTAAGTACATTTTAACTACGACCACTAAACAAATCTAGGTGAATATATCCACAGGCTTTAATTAATCAAGGTATAAAAAGAAAAAATATGGACGCGACAGAGAAGATACATTGAAATAAACTTTTTTAATCCCACAGAAAAAAACAGATTAACTTGAACCTCTAATTCAACAAGTTGCATCAAAGGTACGGTTCTAAATATAAAAGTCGTTCAGTTCAAAAATGGCTTCTGGCTATTTATACCTTAACACTATTTTCTTAATGCACGAACGGGTTCCAATTAGGGTTGCTACTCTCTACGTAGGGTCTAGACGAGATTTATTTACTTGCTAAGTACATTTATAATTAAGATTTTTTTTAAGAAAACATCGTAGAGCTTATGTTATTGGCGTTTAGTAATAAGCGATGGATATAAAATTATAATGATCAGAGCATTTTTCCAAAAGTAAAGTCTCGGTTTAAAATTTAACTAGTGATACAGTTATTTGAATTAAATTATAATATTTGTTTCACTTACAAATGGATTCGTATTCGCCAACCTTAGTTCCGAAGCCTCGTTAGGTTCTTCTATATTCAAAGAAATTGAAACGTCGCCAACAAGCTGAGCTTACGGTAAATGATCATTGGTGGTCAACCACCATCTTTTCACTTGTCACTAACCATTATCCATTGTCGTTATGAAGACTAACGGAAATAAACAGAACTTGGATATTAATTACGTCAGTTTTATTGTACGACATATTTGATTCTTCATTTCTTTTTATTTATTCTGGATAACTTGGATAAATGATAGGTGTTATCCAATTAGTTATCCAGATAAGTGTTACTGTATATTATTGAGAGAAAGAATATATCTTACAAATTGTACAGGAAATTAAGCAAGCAACATGAAGAGAAGATTTGGATAATTAAAATTTAAAATAAAGTTAATTATAGATAATAAGTAAAATATAATTGTAGATAACTTAATAGGTATTGAATACGGTATAACCTATTTGTGATACGTACTTAAAATAAATACACAATATACAAGTATAATACAATACAATCAATTCTTAAATATCTAAGATCATATTGAGAATTTACTTAATCTTCTCAATTGTGTTTAAAGTAATGCAGAAAATAATTGCAAAGCCAATGATATTAAGATTCATAAACATATAATTAAGTTTATAGAAATAACTTTAACTACAGAGAAAATTATAACTCGTCTTGTCTTTAACAAAGGAATATCTTTCTCAGTACGACTATAATTGACTGTAGATAATTTCTATAATCCAAATCTACCTTAAACAATAAAAAGGATGGAAACGTATATGTAATAAGAATCTTAAAAAAGGACTCTAATTAATAAGTATGTATTAAGAATGACCAACATAAAACACACAGATCTAAGAAAGCAGACGTTATATGAAGCAATAACAACGAAATAAATTAAGCGTGTTTCAACTCGCTCAATTCTGAAAAATATACCCACAAATTTATAGTCTTTACTTGGAAGAATATTTCACATTACTTAAGCGTGAAATTGCAGAGAAACCAAGCAACGATGAATCGAGATAGCGAGCCTTTCCCAAAATCAGTTTATTCTGATCTCGGCCAATTAACACGAACCACAATAAATAAAAGATAAGGATTGCATAGTCCGAACGAATCGTAAACCTGCACTTTTATACTTAACGATGAAAACGAAAACGTGAAAGCTCCTGATAAGTACGCCGGGAATGCGATCGGTTAATTGAAATTGAAACTATAGTTTTAAATTTTGTTTGGAACTATAAAGATATATTGAACGCAAAATGGTTTAAAAGTAAATTTGGAAAGATGAGAATTTGGGCTTGTCAAATTTAAAGAATTTTAAAGCAGTTTTTGTTCTTATTGAAGTATTTTTAGAATAAGATCCCAATTATATACTGATAGTGCTCTACAATATATCCACACCCTGGTGGTTGTCCTAGGAGCAATAGACGCCTTGCTCGATGGCTGGGTTTTGCCCAAGGATTATATTATCAAAATAGTTAACATCACCTTCTTTCTAGATTCTTATTTGACTCTTGCTATTCGTCTCTCATCATCTCCAGCGGTCTTGAGTCATTTTCCCCTTGCTTCTCTTTCTTGGCAGTCATTTATTATTACTAACCTCCAGACTGTTATTACTATCCTAGTGGTTCGAACGTTGGTTCCCCGAACGTGGGGGCGTGAGTTCGAATACTGCACGCACCTTTAATTTTCAAAATGTGATGTTTGTATTATACGTTAATTATTACTTGCTTCGACGAAGGAAAACGATGATTGTGATGATGATGATGATGAACCTCCAAACTCCAGTTCGTTTATTGACTTTATAAGCATAAAAGTCAGTACTAATAATAGTTATTTTATCAGATTATTGCCAATATAAATGTAATAATCATTGTCAGGACAGATCCATTTTATTCCCAAGCCTAATGCAATGATACTAAATCTGTTCAAGAGTAGATAAATAACTGAATATAAATAATCGAATACTTAAACCTTAATATGGACATGGGCAAACGCGAATCTACTAGACGCAATTAAATTTAATCGCGGCTTTCTATCAGCTTGCCTAGTTGTTTATTTATGACAAAGAAAATTAAAAGTCCTTCGTTCTTAGTAATGATCATTATAAGGCCATAAAAACGGCTTATTAATGAGACTACTTCAGATGTTTTCTTGGTTCTGACGGCTTAATCATTCAGGACAGTTATATTTTATAAGCCGCAGGCGTAAAGTAATATTAATTTATCTAAGCGCACACATCTTGAACTGCAGTAAATTTTATGCTGTTCACTCCCACGTTGATTTAAAATGAGACAAGTTACCAAAATTGGTATAATCGGGATTTTAAGTTCATTAACAACGGTCGATGACCTGCGGTTATGAACAAGTTCAATTTGCACACGCTTTCTGACATTGACGAGTCAGCAGATTTTAATCTACGTTTATAAATTGAAGAGGATGTTGCCTGATTTATATATCGACGTACAACTTTAGCCGTTTGAAGAAGGTTTGAGGTTTAAAAAGGTTTTTTATTGAATCGAAATATTTTTTTAGATATCCAGTTACTTGGGCGAAGGTTAAGAAAATATTTGTATATAATACTAGATGTTGCCCGCGATTTCGCACGCATGTGAGATAAGCACAGCAATAAAGAGGTTGTAAATTCCTTTCTATCACTGGTTGCTAGGCAACTCTTTGTTGTTAGACTTATTTGAATTTGACTAAAACATGCATCGTAATGGATCTTTCTACAGAAATGAGATGTTTTTTCGCGGCAAAAGTAACCTATAGTACTCGTCGTCTTCCCAACTATCTCCAAACCAATAATCATACAATAGTGACGCTCCGTTGAATGAAAAAAGGACAAACAAAGAAATACACACACTTTCACATTTATAATGTATGTATGGATAGAGTGCATATGTATATATTATTTTTTTGTAATGAGTTCTAATAAAAGTTCTCCGGCATGTTAAAGTTTTGTCTGGAACAGCAGCTGCGCTTAAACTCGAACTGTAGGTAAAAAATCTTAAGACATCTTAAGACAAGAGAATTTTCTTAAAAATACACGAGGTACCTATTGCAACAGTACTTTGATATTTTAATGTTAATATTTTGAAATGAAACCTTTAGATACAAATTGAAATACTTTTGTTATCTGTACCTTAAATAAACATTTCAAATGTATTCAAATTGCTTTAATGAATTGTATTGAACATTAATATAATGACACAGATTACAGTTATCAATTGAAATATAACTTTATCTGTTGGAAATATATACTTTTTTATTCTGGCGTTGATATACGATTAGTATCAATTTAGATATATCTACATTATTAAGATATATCTTCATTATTAGAATAATGTTTTGCTCGTTTAAAATTTTTTTTATCGTTCGTAACACAGACTAATCGCGCCTTTAAAAATAACTTTATTCCACTTTGGCCTAAAGTGAAGCATAAAAATACGTACGTGTGTGATAATATCGTGTACTTAGATCACTGACATGCACACAAGTGTGGGATTGTGTTTTATTTAGACAATGGAAAGTGGTAACTAACTGTTAAATTATGAAGAAAAGGCGAAAAAGGGGAAATATGTTTTTTAGACTTATATATTTTTATCTTATCATGGTAACGTGTGGCTTTCTTCAATTTGTAACACATTGAATTTTCCGGATTCTAAGCATTATTAGGATATTTGTTAGGATAATAATGATATATTTTTTGCATTGTAAACAACCATTGTAAAATGATTAAATTTAAAATTTAGAATAATTTACATTTCATCATTGTAGATGTTTAACAATACTCTCTGAATGTATTCTTGCAACTACCCCCGTTTAAAAATATGTCAATGATAAAGCATTGACGACAAGACACGATTAAAGAAACTTGTGGCGATATTTTATTCATTATTATTATTATTTATATATATAAAATCTTTTATTTCTCCCATTTCTGGGGTAATTTTAATCTATAATCGCGGGCTTTTGGCCAAACGACTAGAGATAATAATGAAGTTATATATAATTATGTATATATATGATTATGACAGAATGACTAAACTAATGATAAAAATTTTCTAACTATTCTACATGTATTAATTATTGTCGCCTTTTGGAGCAGGATGAACGTCAAAGGGTGAATGTCTAGAATTTTTAGGCTATCGTGTAATGTTCGAGGTACAACTCCTGTTGCCGATATTACGATTGGGACTGTTTTTACTGTATTAACTTTCCACTGTGATTTTAATTCTATTGAAAGATCTGTATATTTTGTAATTTTCTCTGTGTGAGTGTTCGACAAATTGTGTGTATTAGGAATTGCAACGTCAATAAGGTAGACTACTTTGTTAATTTTGTCATGAAGGGTGATGTCAGGACGATTGTGGTGTATTGTTTTGTCGGTTAAGATAGTTCGGTCCCAATATATTTTAAATTTATCAGAATCTAATACGGTTTGGGGGGTATACTTATAATAAGATGTTTTCTCAGTAATTAGTTTAAATTTAAACGCTAAGTATTGGTGAACTATTGCTGCTACCTGGTCATGCCTATGTTTGTAATCTGTTTGTGCTATGGATCGACATGCTCCTGTGATGTGTTGTATTGTCTCTGAGGTTGAATGGCAGTGTCTACATTTATCTGTAATAAGTGATTTGTCTTGAATAATGTATTTCTTGTAGTTGCGAGTCTCTATCACCTGGTCTTGTATGGCTATCATGAAACCCTCTGTTTCGGGAAAAAGTTCACCTTTTTTCAACCATACATTGGATGCCTGTTTATCGACATTTGCACTAAGTAAATCACGACGATGTCGGCCGTGGAGAGATTTCTCTAACCATTTATTAAGTTTTTGTTGGGGTTCAATAATATTTTGATTTATTTGTGCTTCTGTATCGTGGAGATTAAGTGGTGTGTATTTTATATCTGATTGAGTAACTGCTTTATGAAGTGATGAATTTTGTGCTTGTTTGAAGAAGAAATTTCTCAATGTTGTTATTTGTTTATTATGGAGGTTCCGTACGTCGATTAAACCTCGTCCACCTTCCACTTTAGGGAGAGTTAATCTTTGTATACATGAACGTGGATGGTGTTTTCTGTGTCTTGTCATACTAGTGTTAATAATGCGTTGAAGTTTTTGTAAATCACTCTGAGACCAAGTTATTATACCAAATGAATAAGTTAGATAAGGGATTGCAAATGTGTTTATTGCTTTTATAATGTTTTTGGAATTTAAACTAGTTTTTAATATCTTATGGATCCTTTCTTTGAATTTAGTGGTAAGTGTTTGTTTAATTTGTTTATGATGTATTTGTCTACTTTGTTGGTAACCTAAATATTTGTATCCGTTAAAATTGTTTAAGGGTTCTATTTCTTCTCCATTACTAGTAAAGACGCTATTATTCTCTATTTGGCCTTTACGGATTGATTGTATTTTACATTTTTCGATACCAAATTCCATTTTTATGTCTGAAGAAAATGTATTTGTGATTTCTGCAAGTGTCTGTATTTCTTTAAGATTGCTACCGTATAACTTAATGTCATCCATATACATCAGGTGTGATAGTGAGTATGACGTATTGTTATATTTAATTTTAAATCCTTTATTAGTATTATTTAGTATAGTTGATAGTGGGTTCAGTGCTAAACAGAACCAAAGCGGGCTAAGCGAGTCCCCTTGGAAAATACCCCTGCGTATCATTATTTCGTCAGTTTCTATTTGTTTTAGTTTTAATTTGGTACTCCAGTGTTCCATTACATTTTTCAGGAATTGTATTAGTGTAGGATGTATTTTATAATGTTCTAAAATAAAGATGAGCCAAGAGTGAGGTACAGAATCGTACGCTTTTTTGTAGTCAATGAACATAGTGTAAATGTTTCTTTTCCGACTTAAGGCCTGTTTGATTGTTACTGCGTCTATTGTAAGTTGTTCTTTACAACCCTGGCTCCTTCTACGACAACCTTTTTGTTGTTCAGCTAGTACTCTATTTGACTCTATGTGATTCTGGATTAATTCAGTAATACATGAAGTAATTATTTTGTATATATTCTGTAAACAGGTAATTGGTCTGTATTTAGCTGGATTTTTGGAGTCTGTTTTATCTTTGGGAAGCATATAAGTAATTCCTTTGGTTATGTAATGTGGTACTGTATTTGGGTCTCTGATAAAATTGTTAATATGTGTGAGTAAGTGTAAATGAATGTAAGTAAACTTTTTGAACCAGTAGTTATGAATTTTGTCAGATCCGGTTGCTTTCCAGCTATGTGTTTTGTTTATAACTGTTCTTAAAATGTTGATGTCGATTTCTTGGAATTTCATTTCTACAATATTTTTCGCTATTTCTTTATCTTGTTGGATCCAATCATTTTCTACGTGTATTTTAGGTTCCATCCATATGCTTGACCAAAACGAATGTAACTGTTCAGGGGTTGGTAAATTTGTGTCAGTGTCATTTTTTGGTGTCTCTAATGTTCTGTAAAATAATTTTTCATTGTTTGAAAATTGTGTATTTTGCGTTTTCCTAAGTGTCGTTTGTTTATATCTTCGTAGTCTATTTGCTAGTAGATTTAACTTTTGTTTAAGAGTATCCATGAATTCTATTAAGTTATTATTGTCCTGTTCAAATTTAGAATGAATTTTATACTGTTCCTTTATTTTCTCTATTTGTCTATTTAGTCTCTTACTTGTATTGCCCTTCATATATTCTGTTAGTCTACCTATCATTTTTCTTATATCTTCTATTCGGTTTTGTAATCTTCTCTGCCATTTTGGTATATTTTGAGATCTAGGTGTAGAGTTCTGAGTATAACGTATTTTTGCACCATTGTATTTACACACTGTGAATGCTGCACAGTATACTATTGTTTCGAATAACTTAAAATCATTCGTATCTACTAGGTATTTAGGTATTAGTATAGTGTTAACGAAATTTGTTGTTGCAGTTAAATTTCTAGATTGTTTTTGCTTTGGTAAATAGGGTCTCAATGTAGGATCAACAGTTTTAAAATCATTAACGGCTTTTAAAAATATATCTTCAATAAAAGAAGCATTTTTATGTGTATCGTATGACTGTTGAATGGAATGTGTTGTTTCTAAAACGGTATTTTGGATATTGGAGTCGGAGAAGCTTTGAATTGTACTAATTTCAAAATTTTCTTGCGAAATATTTGAAACCTGATTTATGGCTGAATTTTCCTGCTCAGCTCTATTAATCTCTAATATTACTTCATGTCTTATTTGTTCTAATCTATCCTCTTTTATTCTCTTATTTTTCATTAAGGTTCGGTATTGGTCAGATATTCTTTGTTCAGATAGATGTGACAAGTGTGGGTACTTTGCTATTACTGCTTGTTTTAATGGTAATCTATAGGATGATGTATTTGTTTCTAAGTTAGTAATTGTGAGGTAACTCTTTATAATAAATTCGTTTAGTTCGTTACTCCATCGCATTCTCGACCTATTTGATACCTCTTGTGTAGCGGTGTCTTGTGTTGATGTGATAGCTGAAGCTTTTGTTATATGTAAATGTGTCTTGACTTCTTCTTTTATTTTACTTATCATATCTGTTGGTAACAATTTATTTCTTTCTATAGCTCTACGTTGGTCTCCTACTCTTTGTCTACTAACTTCCATATTAGGAAAGCGTTCCATAAATTTGTTGTGTAATGGTATTAGATATGTGCAGGTTTCTGTTTCCATTTTTGTTATTTCATAATATGTGCGCAAGATGAATATATTCATTTCAACACTCCATTTCTTGCGGGCACGTTTAGTGTCAGTAGTGGGTGCAGGTTTGTCGGCATGGGCCTCCTGTACAACATCCACTGACATTGGGGATATGGTTGAAGATCGGGATATGGTTTGCATTTCAAAAGAATATGGCGAGGAAACGGGTGACTCAAAAAGACTACAAGTGGAAGATATCGGGGAAGACGGGTTTGCGTTTATATTGTTGATGTCACCTTCTTGAGAGTTATTGTACTGTCGCCTTACCTGTCCTTGACAGCTTGCTTCCTCTCTATAACCAACCTGCACTGAGTTGCAACTAGCGTCGGTTTGTGACCTTACCAGATGAGATGTGGATTGTGACCTCAGATTATACGATCTTAATTTTACAGCAGAATTAGGAGAAATTATATTTTGAGAGTTTTTACATTTTTTATTTGTAGTTTTCATGTTATTCCCACGAGCAGCTAGGGAAGTAATTGGTCAACCTCAGCAGAGCCCCGCATGCTGAGGCAAGGCTAATTTATACACCTCGTCGTTGCCTAAAACGAGGGCGGACCGTTCGAAACTGGGCTCCCCCCAGCCATTCATCTTTCAGCACGGTGCCATACGCCTTAGATTAGGTTTGGGGCTGTTAGTTAAGGGGTCGAAGCCAAGATGGTATAGGCTTTACTAAAAGATCTCCATTAAGGGTAGGAATGATGTTATATCCTGAATTTTGTACAGACCCCCTGAAGCCCCCCCACCTCGTCAAGGTAGCCCCTTGGGGGGGTTTTTCTTTATTATTATTATTAATACTTATTATTTCATTATTTAAATTTGTCATGACATCGATATAATCAAAATGTAATTGATTAAATTTATGATTTATTAATTTTATGTCTATGATATAGGTAATGTTCATTTAAACGATGTTTAGATGTTAATTGTAATAATCTTGCGTGGTAGCGTACGTGGAATTCAAAACCATACTGCCCAATGATAAATAAATAAATGAAAGCAAAGTTCGAGCAGGAATGTTATCGTAATTCCATTATTTTCCAGCCGACATATACCTTTGAGTCTTGATGGAGTTGAAATTATTTGTAATGGCTCGGGAAGTTACATGGAATTACGTAAGGCTTACGTTACGGTGGATTTGGTTAAGAATGCTACATTTAAGAGTGGCGGAGCGTATTTGTTCAGCAACTTGCGAGGGTGTGATGGTCAGAGGATTTACTTCAATGGGTGCTCGTGTGTCGCTGTCAACGGAGAGATAGTTAGCAGAGGATTACAATTCGCTTTACATGACGTGGTAAGTGGGAATTTGGACCTTTGCAGTGATTACAAAAGGTTTTATTTAACTTGCAATGTTCTCCAATTTGGAAATTTTTACATATTGCTTTAGTTTTGATGACAAATTATTTATATCAAAAGAATATTACACCCAGAGGTCGCTCAATAGTGAATAGTACAGTTACATATTATTAAGTATTTTATACAATTCATACAATTCTAATATTAAGCGTTAACTGCACTTTAAACAAGATATTTGTGTAGAGATAGTTACGAAACTGGAAAATGACATAGGCTATAGCTTATTGCGAAAAATGATCTCATACCACGGGAATATAATAAAGAAGAAATATTTCAATATTGTAAATCAACGTTAGTACAAAGTGAAATAGTATAGATATTTTTTAATTTTAATTGGATACGTGCATTTTGAGGTCAGCCGGATATATTTTATAAGCGAATTTTGTCTAGTGGTATTTCCGTAATATGTGCGCAAACATACATAAAAACAGTAAAACTATTTTAAAACTTACTTTTTTGAATTATATTACTCTTATAAAGCCTCTGTTTTGCGTATTTTATTAAAAATATCAGCGTTACAGATCCACCTCTACATATTTTAACATCCCATCCATCATCACAACCCATAACTGTCCCACTACTGGGCTCGGGTCTCCTCAAACACTGTATATCCCATAAAAACTTTTAACTGACTTCAAATATAAATAATTCTACTTAGATATACGTTGCAATTATTTTAGGAAGTGATCACGGCCACGATCGATCTAGAAGACATTAGGTCGTATCGAACATCGATCCGGTCACGTACGCATCTCGCCGCGTCCAACAATCCGTTCCCACGAGTCAATGTAGACTTCGCTTTGTCAGACGATGAAGATGTACACCTAACTATAAGCCCGCCTATGGAATGGAAGTATATGACACCGGAGGAAGAAATTGAACTAGGTAATATGTGTTTTGTTGTGTCTGGAACGTAAAAATTTAACTAGGTCGATATAGAAATCGAGTTAGTAGATTTGATATTACATAGTTCTCAGATAAGCGAAATTGTCACGATATTTGAATCCCAAGGATTTATCCTTAAGTGCATGTTCCTATGAGTGCTATCCATTGGTTCTTTTGACGTTTACGGTTTTTTATATTAAAAAAAAATGCCATCATAACGATTGCAAATAGGATCAAATATATCAAAGCCTGGAAGAATAAAAAAAAATTAATATGGTTATACAACATTGTACACACAAAGAAATTTGAATTAGGATTTGACTATGGAAATTAGTAACACTACAGTTATTATCTATAGCAAATATAGACGTGCTGAGAGCAGAGAGAAACAGCTGAGAGAAATTGTGTATCTTGCAATTCTTCCAGTTATTTACTAAGCATTTGTACCACTTAT
>DWPA01002475.1:0-15694 GCA_018251375.1 Calpodes ethlius
CCGTTTGTACCACACTTGCAAAAACCAAACTTGCTGAGGTACAATTTTTGATAATGTTTTCAAAGTGTATAAAAACAGATAATTTTCGTTTGGATAACGTAATGGTAATTGGTCGATATTTAATAATCTATTCATCCAAATCTCTGGATAATCGGGAAAATACTAAGAGATACTGTGATTTATTGACAACTGTAGGCTACAAACTTGAGGATAATCATCATCACAATCCGTATATACCATTGCTGGGCTTGTGTCTAAGCGCACAATGTGACATAGGCCTTACTGTGAGGTAACGCGCTAGCTAGGTGCGTATTGGCACACTTTACACAACTTTAGTATCGTTATAGGAATCTCCTATTCGTGTCGATTTTCTCAAGATGTTTTCTTTCACCGATGCGAGTGGTAATTTACTCGTTCTTGTAATACGCACATAACTTTTTCAAATTCAAACACAGGCCCCCGCGTTTAAATGACTCCGCTGGTTTTCCAATGTGCTTTAAATTGAAAATAATTAAAGGAGAAAATGTTCATAACTGCAGTATTCACTCCAGTGAGCGGAATTAATGCCATATCCGATATTTATTTGCAGAATTAATTTCAGTTTCAAATAGAGTTCGTGTTAGAACGTATTGGTTTCCTAATTTCCTATAAACTCATTATGAACTGCGGTGACCGAATTTGGCTATTAAATCTGTTTCTAAATTTGAAACTAAAACTATTTCGAACTGTTCTGTAGATTGAACGTTAAATTAAAGTAATAGTTCGTTGTGATGTTTCGGAAAATATACTGAAAATAGTAGATAATGGTGAAAACCTATAATTAACCCATTGTTTGTCCATAAGTCTAGGTACTCTTGCTATTTGGTTCTTTTAACCCTTTACTAAACAAGCTTGAATAAAGCCATAGACGGAATAGACCATAGCCCACCGAATAGTTTTTTTAACTGCCATAGACCACCACTCTAGTCAAGTATAGAATGACAACATTATGATAAATTCCGGTATGCAGGTTTATACATGATGATTTTCATAAGTGATAATAAATAATACGTATTTCATTAGAATAAAAAAATATTAACTCTTAAACCAAAAACCTTTGAAAAGTAAAATATAAAATTTCTTTGTGCGCCTTTTATAACTTCATTAAAAGAACCTATTAATACTTTTAAGATGAGCGGCGCCGCGGCGAAGGGCAAGTATAAAGATTTTTTTTTATTATTAGAGGTTTTTGTCGGTCGGTGAATAATTAAAACTTTTAACTGTATATTAATTTCATTATTTTTAAATAAGGTACTTACTCGTAGAGTCATAATTCCAATCAATCAGTTTTTTTTAAGTAAGAAATGATCTGATTATGAGCAAACACCTGAACAGATCCTTATGAATAAATGTTTTCTAAGAATATCTAAAGAACTTAAACTCGATGGTTTCAGTATTAGGAATTCTAATGTCCCGGCTACCACCTTCGAGCCCGATCATCAAACCAGGTTATTCGTACCACATTATTACATTGTCATGTATTTTACACACATTCGCCAAATATTATAAGCATAAGACAACTAGAGGTGAGTGAAATAGTATTCAAAGTAGTTTTGGACGGATAAATAGCTCAACCTACGATGTGACACACACACACACACATACACTACCCGACATATGTATTAAACTTATAACACTACTCTTTTTAGTCGGGGGTTAAAAAATCGTGACCTGTACATGATTCGTACTCTAGGAACACGAGAAAAAAAACGATTTAAAATCAATTAAATCGCCGTAACTTTTGATTTATAAAGCCAAACAAATATTTAATTCATAGATAATTGAACTAATTTCACAGCTAATAAATACTCAATATTGCCTTTGATTCTGAAATAAAGCAATGTGGGATGATTAATTTGTATTCAACAACATTGATGATAAAACATTATTTGGAACGATTTTCGGTTTTAAACTATAATTGCTTGTATTGTTGATTTATATTTTAAATGACATATTTTAACATACTTGGTGATAGGAGCAGATGGTGATGCCATTAATCCATTACCTTGTTTGCTGGCTATTGCATTAAATAAATACGTATTTTATACAATGGGATGTAATGTTCCTCGCCTGCTTTCAGGGGACCTTGTGCCCCTAATACACAAACTAGTGGAAACATTTAAACGGGGTTATTTAAATCAACTTAATTTTTTTTTTGTAAATCGATTAAAATAAAAAAAACACTGGATATTATCGCTAGTGTTAGGATAGAAAAATCCTCGAATGGCGTCAGCATCAGTCTTCTAAGATAGGAGAAGGAGTATACGACTCCGCCCAACCAGTTGGACTGAACACCTAAAGAAGATAGCGTCCTTTAGATTCAGAAGATACATCAATGAAATTTGCATCTAAATCGGTTAAGACTTTCCTAAGAATAGCAGAAAAAAAATGCATTGATAAACGGATAAACTGGGAAATAGAGAAAAGATCAAAAAGCCTTGTTATTGAATGAAAAATAGATTTTCTTAAATATCCTCCAAGTACAGACATCGATCATTAGTTATAGATTTATTATAATTATGTGTGGCATAACGCTACACATCATATCGTAACGTCACACCCGACCTGAATCACGTTGTCGAAGTTTTTAACAGCGCTTGCATACCAATTCCCAACGCAAGTCAATCGGAGCTCGTCCACTCCTCAGGCAAGATACCTCGTCTGGAGATCTCGCCTTGCTAAATATGTAACGGATTTAAAATACAACGTGTCTAACTAATTGATGTCTTATTTCGGGAAGGGAGGGGGGTATGAGTCCATAACATTGCTATATATATATCTATGTATATTTGAGAAATTCCCTCAATTCCTCATAAAGCCCACCGACATTTTATCGTTTCAAATTAAATAAGATATTTCGGAACCGTTGTGCAAAATATAAATTTGATAGTGGCATATATTTAAAAATAAAATAACCGAATCAACAATTTTTCAACCCAGTTAAAAAAATAATACCTATATTGCAGGTAGTACGTGACAAGAGCCAGACGTTTAACTTGATTGAGTTAACTCAAGCTTGACTTGTCCCTCAATTACCTGGTAAAATCGAATAGTCGGGCACCGCTTTACCGGTGTAACGAACACTAAGCGACGCGCAAACGACAAAATTTTGCTTTTCTCTCCTATTTCTTGAAAGGTTCACACAGCACAATAAGTTTCCAGTTTTTGCTAGACTATACAAACTATTTTTCTTTTGTTCATTCATTTAAACTTCTTACCGGATTTAGCTTTCACTGTGGTGAAGGCGAGAGTTTGTAGTAGTTTGATAAAATAACTTTAATGATAAAGACATACAGGAAAATATGGCAAGTAAGTAATTCCCACGTTTATATTGGGAATATAGGAGTTCATACTAAATAAATTAATAGTTTATTAAACTGAAAACATTTATGAAAACAAACACTATTTTTATTATTATTTACGATTTATTTATATATTTTACTACTTAAATAAATAAGAACACTTTTTAGTGAAAAAATAATAATAATTGTGTTGTTTACCATTAAACAGTTCCCTCGTCTGGAGCCAATCCTAAATGAAGGATCAGGTCACACTTTTTATGAAGATACATGTCATTGCAACTAAAATAATGTGGCAAATTTCAATCATCTGGTATAAGAAAAAGTAGCTATTATTAAGATTTCATGATTTGACCCAAACAAACATACTAACAAACATTGCAAGTTAAATAAAAGTTTTTAATTAAGCGTTAACTGGTATTGACGGACAGTCTTATAGCTGAGACCACTGTTAGTCTAAAACTAGAGGTATGAAACTTTAAGTCAAATCTATGCAGAGTTTTTTATTTTCTCGACCACTAACAAAGGATGTTTGGAAAAGCATTCCCTAAGTAACAATTACAAATATAAATAATATAATAAATATTTAGCAATCGTTTCCATTGCAACGAAAAGAGCAACTCTGACAAATTATAAGTCAAGCCAAACTTTAGACTTGACTTAAAGCTTAAAAGTTTCAATTTCCATCTAAACAGTGATTTAAATAATATACTTTTCTATTCAAATACTCACATAGATAAAACAATTTAGTCAATCTATAGACATTTTTATAATTTTTGTAGCGAAATCATACGGAAATTTAAAGAAAATACAATTTTAATTATTATGAACGTTGATACGCCTACTGAAATATGAAAAATGGTATGAAAAAAGTCCTTTTCATTTGAAATTTAAGTCTGCGCGAACAAAGTTATGAGCTCAGGTACAGTAGATTAATATTACCAGTTTTATAAGTAAAAAGATCTCGTTATTCAACTCGACCCGTTTCAACCTCGAACCGGTGGAAGAATTTCTTTGGAATATTATTTTATTTTAATTATAGTTTTTACATTATCCTATGACGAATGATTCTTTTAAAATAAAACTAAAAATATGTTTTATAAATGTCTACTTAATATTATAAGTATAAGTATTTAAACTTAACTCAACCATGATGTCTGATTCAGAAGCGAATAATTTATTATCAAGAATATCGCCCACACTTTATATATATGCAAATTATAAAGTTTAATATATACCCTAATCTAAGCTACAAATGTATCCATTGAGTGTTGGTATATTTATATTTTTAAAGTTTCGTTAGTTAAAAAGGAACCCTTATTAGTTTCGTCACGTTCGTCTGCAGCGTAGCTGAGAGAAGTCAGATATTCTTATTATGGGTACCCATATGTATCACGCTGATAAAGTGGTAAAATAAAATCTTAAATGAATTTTTAAGGGTATCTACACTACACGTAAAGTGGGGGTAATTTTTTTCTTATCTATGCTGTGTGGTATCATTAAATAGATCATTCAAAAATACGGGTGCATGAAGCCTACGTCTTAATTTGGACGTAGTTATGCAAAAGAGATCCAACCACAAAAACTATATTTTGAGAAAATGTGTGTTTGTTGCTTGTTTTTAAATTCGATTTAAATATTTCGTTAGGAAAAACGTATCATGCAAGCTTGAATTTTTTTTTTGCATATACCAAAGTTGATGTGGAGATGCCATTTTTCATAACTACGATCATTTAAGAATCTATTCCCGAAATAAAACATTTTAAAGTGCTACAGATTTAGAGTTAAGTGTCGTAGATGAACACTAGTTTAAATAAATGAAGATTATTAAAATGTTAGCAAATTTACTATAATGTCTACTTAAGACATACGACCTAAAATATACGTCGGGTACCTCCTAGCTAAATATCGCGAGCTGAGAATGTCAAGACGTGTTTCGCTCTACTGGATAGTCCGGTGTTATTTTTAGCCTGCCCCGAGGGACCCAGCCGGCGGCTACACGCGTTGTCAAGAGCTAAGGCTAACTAATGAAAAACTCGTAGCGGTATTTCTCGGAAAATTTATTTAATATACGTAGAGGACCACGTATGAGCTAAATGTGGAGTACACAACACTAATATCTGTTCGAGAGACGTGTTAAAGAGGTTTTCTCACTTCGCCGATAAGCGGTGCTTGGTTTGTTTCTTAATTACTGTAAGAATAAGAATACGGGTGGTAGTAAAGTTTCATCCATTCGTACAAATAATACAAAGGTTGTATATTAAATATAAAATATAAATAAGTCGTGGTCTTCAAATACATTTTTAAAGAATAATTCTTGTCCTTTGTGAATAGATATTTTTATAGTTGCTTTATATAAGACTCTGATTTCATTAATGTGTTTGGTATTTTATTGTAGGTCACGAACGTTTAATATAATCGATGTCAAAAGAAATAATTGAGTTGTTCTCATGTTATCGAGGGGTTAATAGTCCACGCTGATTAACTATGGATCGACTGCATGGATTCATCTTAGAAAATAATATAGAAAAGTCATTCAAGCGTTTTGGATTATTTTTTTAGGTAAATATTCGTTTCAGCTGAATTAACTGAGGAAAAAAATGATTTTGATTTTTGCGTCAAATTAGATTTTCTTTCGAAAACAAACGTATAAAATGAGGAAGAGTTAGTTGATAATGAATACCAATTTTATTTCAATATCATTTATTTGGCAAATAAGATAAAAATAATGTACCTATGTGCCTTTAATGATAAAGGCATTATATTTTTAATCAACAAGGTACAAGGTACAAATGGGACGTTCTCGCAAATTTCAAAACTTATGACACTATCTAAGGTTGAGGTCAACAACCTTTAATATAACCACAAACCCGACAAACATCCCACTCAACTAAGCTTTATTTCAACCGCTCACCAAACAGGCATTTTAAAACGTTGGTAACAGAGTATTCGTTAGCAAGTCTAATTAAAATAAATGAAATTAACTGCGAAGCTAATTAGTAACTGGATAGTTATGAAATTAACGTTTAATTGGGTTTGCATTGTTTCAGCTACCTCGGCAAGTTATGTGACTGTGATTAAGCAGATATTTCCTAATGGGCTAATTGGAATAAATGCTCGTTTCCATCGATGCTTCGCATATTTTTGTATTTCGTGTTACGTAACTAGAATAGGCATGGATTCCGCGCCATTAATTACCTACGTCGGCTCTGAAGCCCATTCATGTTTATAACTTTAATAAACTAAAACATATTGTGTTCGTTCCAGAGACTATTAACTAATTGAAAATATGAACTGGGTATTGTTTAGGGATGTGTGTTGCAAGTCTACTGTATACGTTATTAGGCATTATCATGCTTAGAAACTTTGTAGTCCGTATTACTTTGCACTTTTGCAAAACTCATTAAGTCTCGGATTTTTTAAGAGTTCCTCCATGGAAGATGCATTTGATACATAATGGTTATCCAGAACTATCAAGTAGCATTAGAGTGCATTTAATCTAAGGTTTTATAGATATCATCAAAAGGAATATTTACAAACGAATAACTTTTATCCTCTAAGCTTTACCTTCGGTGCATATAATACGATCATTTCGAATACTTCCTACAATTTTTTAAAATAATATAAATGTTTTATAATATAGATGCATTTATATATACAACCTGAAAGAACTTCGACATCACAAGCATTCAATTTATTATTGCTTAAAAAAACTACTTAAATATGTTTGCGAAAAGCTAATAAGCTAAATAAGCTAATATTGCTATTATTATAAAGTTATGATAGTCTTTGTAACAAACATCAGTTTCCTATGAATATTAATTTAATAAATAAACAATATGCTATTTATAATCGGATAGGTATAGCACATAGATAACACGGTTATTATTTACCTATTAAGCAAAAATATAGCTTATAAACCGTCTCTGTTACATTATTTTTAGGTTTTGTGAGGAACCTAAAATTGGATCACATCATTAATTTGCCAAGTTTTGTAATAACAGCTATGTTTATGGGGTGGAAGAACTCCTTTGAAGTTTACGCAACTCGATGTATGTAAGAGATATAGGTTCAACGTATTATGTTCCATATTTAAGAAGAATATTTTATCTAAACTACTGCCACGTGAGAAAAGATAGACATACTAAAGAGTTTTTACCGTAAATCATCGCTTTATTACACTACGTCTGATACGTGTCTCCCCCTACGCATATCGATGTTTGAAACTTGCTTCTAGCTCTCTATAATACTTATTATGTGAATCGATTGAAAAATACACATTATTTTAAATTATAATCCTCCTGTTATTTCTAATGGATTTCAAAAATAAGAGTTCTGTATTCGATCTACATGTTTCTCTCTTTATTGTTAAGAATATATGTTATATTAAAAAAAAAACTCAGTGCAAAATGGGTTGATATAAAACTAATGTTCATGCTCCACAATAATCCATAATTATTTAGATATTGTTTCCATACGACATTATTGCGTAATTCATGTTCGTAATCTCTTATGATATTCTGTCAATCCCGCACTTTGTCTTAATTTTTTTTTAATGTAAATAGCCAGTAAAACATTTATGTTTAATTCTTCTATTTAAAGTATGAGTAGGAAATAATGACAGACGAGCACAGAGTAGAATAAACTAAGCTAACATAGCTTAGTTAACATAGAAATTACAGAGTACTAAATGGTTGTTACAAATTTGTTACAGGCCGCGCACCGGAGTGGTAGGTGTTTTGCAGAGGGTTGCGCGCCCCCTCCTGTGACTAGCCCGGCTCGGCGCGCACGGCACGGGCGGTGGATTGTAAGTAATATTTCACACTTCATGCCCCATGAAAAATGAAAGTGCAATCGCACTACGCAACTCTGATTATATTCCGTTCTAGTAAGAATCACTTTGCAATAATTTAATGCATGTGTAAAAGGATTGTAACTGTTCAGTGTATTCCATAGTCCATCTACACTAATATTTATAAGGAGGAAAGATTAGATATTTTTCATTTTTGTTTGTAACGAAACATTTCTGGAAGCTTAAAGTTACTGGATTGATGTTAAATGTTCTTGTATTATTACTTACATCGACCAGATTATAATTTAAAAAGAATCCTGGATCTCTTCGAAAACTTCAATAATATCATCAATATAATACTGATATATATGTATATATTTTCATGTAGGAAATTTAATAGTATACGTATATATATATGCTGATAAGAGTTTTTGTTGGCCGTAGCGCTCTTTTCAGATTCACACAGAGGTGCTACGAAGTGCTACGAATCATAATTTAATACATAATAATACATAATTAAATTCATGCAGCAGTCGTCGTGCCTTATCGAAGCAATTGAGTTTTCCGTGGATCCTTACAAGAGGAGTGTAATAGATGATGATCTAGGTCTCTTTAGTTATGAAAAAAAGTAATGTCACTCGTGTCCTTCAATATTTTTATTAAGTTCAGACAAAAAATGTCTACGGCGACAACATATAAATTAAACCCTGTGAAGATTTTTTTTTCTCAGTAATAGTACCAACATGGTGTATTTCCAGAGGCGTGGGGCGCGGCGTGTGGCGGCGGCGCGGGCGCGGGCGTCGTCATGACGCGGCGCCCGCCACCATGACGCTGCCGCCGCCCGCGCGCCCCGCGCAACTCCCCGCTGCGCACCGCGCGATGCGCTATTATCGCATCTGGATCTACGCGTGCAACGGCGCACTGCTGCTGGGGGCGCTCGCGTTTTGCGCGGCGGCGGGTCGCGCTCTCGCGGACTACCGCCGCTCGCTCGTCCCCGGCCTCAACGCTGCGCAACCGGGCTTCCTGTACGGCTACGCGGCCCTCCCGGCGCAGACTGGCCTCCTCCAGCTGCTCGGCTGCTTGGCTGCGTTGCGTCTTTCGGAACGCATGCTCAACGCTTACTGGCTGGCGTTGCTTGCATTGCTCGTTGGCGACGTCGCTATCGGAGTCTACTGGGCGTTTCGATTTGAACGCGTCTGTCGAGAGCTCCGACCGCAATTGCGCATTCGTCTCGCGAAGGACTACGAGACAGACGTCGAATTCTCCGAAGCCTGGGATCGCTTGCAGCGAGAGCAACGGTGTTGCGGCGTAACAGGTCCCGCTGATTTTACCATATTTAATCGCACGACGCTACCGCCGAGTTGTTGTCGAATACCGGCACACACGCCCGCAATAACGCCTTCCACGATAGTCGCGAGCTCCACGACGTCACCTCCACCGTACACGTCGCATTGCGCTCCTCACACCGCTGCGTGCGCAGAAAGGTTGCTCGCCTGGCTCAAACGAACCGCAGACGCTCTCTTTGTTTTAGGTTATTGTGTTATTGCGTTCCTAAAATTGTGCTTCCTCGGAATCCTCCGGTACGAAATAAAGGAGATGATTCAAAAAATAAGGATACTTCGTAGCGAACTAGGGGCGGGCGAGCTGCTCGATGGCAGTCCATTACACGGCGGTCCCCTTTCGCAAACGGTAGTGGTGAACGCAGTGAACGCGAACGGCGGCGTCCGGGTGCAAGGCGGGAGCCCGGAGCGGGCGAGTGAGAGGGAGGCTCTTCTCGGTCGGGCGTCGGAGCCGTGTTCCCGGAGGAGCATCCATGACGAGCCTCTCGGGCCCAAGACCGTGAACGGAAACAATAATTGCGAAATGCGAGACCTCGGGCGAGGCGAGTACCGACCTCTGGCGGCGGACAGTGCCGCGACCCGGATCTGACTAAGATGTTATCTGGAGCGGTTGTTCGGACGGCGATGGCGCTCGTTTCCGGCCGCCGGCTTCGAGGTGGAGCCGCCGCTGCCGCGCGGGATGCCGGTGTGCGTGCGCCGCACGGGCGCCCGCGTGCGGCTCGACCATCGCCGCCACACGCGCTGCGAGTTCGAGCTGTAGACTCACGCATGAACACGAGCCGTAGCCGCACAGCCGCTTCCATTGCGGTGATTTAACGCCGCTGTCAATTCAGAGTACTGAATTCGTTGTGAATGTGTATTTTATGTTCAGATCGTAGCCCGGACAGATTAGCGTCACGAATCAACTCATAGTGTTATCGTTTTAAAGGCATCCCGTATTGTGGGGACTGTTACGATTAGTGGCAACGAGTAATTATGTAGGATTGAATTTAATTCCACGAGCAAAGCTTGTGTTTAGTTCCTATGCATGGCAGGTAATGAATTTCTTCAGGACTTAGAGTTAATTAGCAAATGTTTTGTTTCATAGGAGTTGTGCAAAGCAGATATACCTATTTCAGAGTAATGAGTTATTTTACAGCATAGCGCATCTAATATTGCATAATATTTAACTTAATTTATTGGATTATATTTTTGCTAAATTTAAGTAACACGCAAGTGTGAAACACTTTAAATTATGTTGTGATGACCCATAGAACGCTTTGTGTCGTAAAATACAACAGATTTAAATGTGATATTGACTTGAAATGATGTGAGTGGACATTTAATGATGGATTTGCGCAGCAGAAGTGGACATTGATTTAATGTGGACATTCAATCGACGCCGCTGTAAACAGCGATTCAGTAACCGGTATCAAACAGTGTTGATCATTTATTGATTATAAATATTATTATTTATTACTTTTAGGTGTAAGTTCCACAGCTTTTACTGTATACAAATAGATTTATTAATCCATGTATTAAATTAAACTTAAAGTGGATGTTTCGTCGTTACAAAATATAATGTTTTATGTAAATAATATCGTAACGTATTATCTGCCTCACCAGTAAATTTCTTTGAGAGTAACGTGATTGTGGTCGTTACTATATAATGAGTTATTGTATTCAAATATTACAGAATTTACAACGTGTTCACATTAATGATAATTTAGTAAAATGTTAGATTTTGCCTATATTGTGTTAGTCCCTGTACACTTTCATCTTGACCAGTATTGATAGATTAAGGTTGGCACATCACGAAATGAACAAAACTTGAAAACGTAAAAATAATTTAAATATCCATTGTGTATATTAATATAATTTTTATTTATGTTATTATATTATATATGTGTCTACTTGTTTAACAAAAACATGAAAAAAATAATGAGATATGTAAAAAACCTTTATTAACATTTTCCATTTTGTTATTCAAGTAAATTGAAGGTTAACATTATAATTAATGTACATGCTGAAAAAAATTGTAATTCCTAATTATTTTAATATTTCATTCATAATTAATTACTTGATTATTTTATATTATTAATTAATTAACCAACGATGAATGTCAATTGTTTAATTTGCATTGTAATAACTTTGTTAGTGATCTTTAACTCCCCGATATCCGCTTAGTTAGCATACTCGTAATATATCATGATAATGTACTCAAACATTGTTTCCAAAGGGAGTTACATGTGAAGTCTATAGTTGTAGCTGTATAGATTGTAAGTAAGACGTTTGGCTGAGACATGTACCTCTCGTCTTATACTTTGTTTGTTTTTGGCGAATTCAGCGAGCTCGAAGTCGCCCTTATTCGCTCATCGAGTTTTAACGCTAGTGGAGCCAGTGAAGAATTTAGTATCACTTAGAACTCCGAAATAGACACCACTTTATATCTTAGTCTATAAAATCATATTATTTCTTCATTAATATTATTACTGTTCATCTATTCCTCGCACGTTATTTAAACTAAGCGAAGTTTGTTATTTATCTTCGACGGCATTTTACGTACAACTGAACACTTTGTTTGAATATCGATTTCAAAATTTTGATATTTTTATGTTCATAAAAAAGTACTTACAAGGACCAAAACAATTTTGAATACTAAATCTTTACAGGCATCCTTCGTTAACGATGAATGTAAATAATAGATTTAAAGTATGTACACGAGTAGTATGCGAGTAATGCATGGACAGGCCGAAATAATAGTACTGATATGAGCTTAAATGACGTAGTGCCTACAATTATATGCTTGTAACAATATAAAGCGAATAATAGCATAACCGTTTTTTATAGCAAAGAGGTTTTCGTACGATTTGTCATACAGAATGTATTGTTATAACGGTTTACATACGCTAAACATCTCTTTATCGTTACTTTCAACGTGAATGATGGAATTTCAATGGCTGTAGCGAGTGAAGTTCAATCCGCGAATGGAAAAACTCAATCGTAATCGATAATAGTTACTTGCGGTACTGTCAGGTAGAGAGTGTGTTTACCTTCATTAGAGTATACCAATAGATATGGATTGAAGAATGATTTTACTCCAATTGAATTGAATTAAAACTCAATACCGTTGAATTGATCTTCGAATCGATTTAATTGAACTGAACTAAAATTTAATTCAATTAGACGCGGCGCCTAGACGGCATATATTTTGCTGGCGATGACGGAATTCAAACTTCGAAATGTACAATCATGAGATTCATTTTATAATAAAGATAAATATCGATGAATAATCGATTTTTCACTTAAATACATATATTTGAAAGGTTTTGAATGTGGAAATCGTTTACAAAACGAACATTGTCGAGAGGCCCAGCACTAGTCACCTTCTTTAAATCCATAAGTTAGTCGTATGAACAATTTACCCCGTGTTTAAATACCTACCTAAATATTTTTACTATTACGACGTAACTTTTTAGATATATTGTAAGTATGAATTAATTATTGTGTTTGCTTAGAGTAGATATAATATTTTGTGAATTTATGCAGAACGATAGTTTTTTAATATTGTTGTCATTCAATGTACCAATCTTATTAAAATTTGTACCTATATCGGAAAGTTGAATAATTTGTAGCTAGGATCAAATCTAAATCCTACATTTCTTCCAAAACGGTAATATACCAGTGCCTTGGCTTATAAATCGTATATCTGATGTTATTTTAATTGTGAAGTTTGAAAACAAAATGTTTAATGAAAGCTGTACTTTGAAGTACAACTGTACCTTTCTTGTTTAGAATTAATTTTGTTTACTTAAATTTCATAATGAAATTCATAAATAATATCTGTTTATGTACAGAAACAAATATGAGAAAATTATACGAGTTATCGAAGTTGAATATTCGACGTTTGATTAATGCTTGTTACGCTATAATAACAATCAAGTAAATTATGAATATATATCCCTGCATTTCTGTTAAAATCAAATTAAATTGGGATGACGCGAAATTCGTTTCGTGTAAAGAAATTATATCATTCATTTAAACGCTGCAGAAAACATTTACTTTTTATATTGGAAATTTGGGCATTGCATTACCGACGGCCATTTTCAACAGTCAAAATAAATTCATAATCTCTGGATAAGTTAGTAGATAAAATAGTAACAACCACTGACATTTTGAAAGTTGTTCGGCAAAAATCTTGAGCATCATGGATAGGTATATTATACGTAGAGTATTGAGAACGGCCGCTAGTGATGTATTATTTTACAGATAAGTACTAAGATACATTATAAATAAATGGTTTTCACTAAAATCCATGCCATTATAAAAAGTTGTTGATTTTATTTGAATATAATTCGACAGTAATCATTTTATCGTAAATTGCGCCCAATACACTGTACAATATAGTGTTATTTGTTTAAATAAGATAAGGTGTAAAATGAAATACAGAACTATAAACATAGTATAATTTGTGTTTTGTGCAATTCTTTATTTTAAGGTACATAATATTTTGTCATTAAAGTTAATGTATTGCGCACTAGAGCTGATTCTGAAGTAATTTCTACGCTTTAAGTGAGATTCTGTAGGCCTCAACTCATGTTAAGGCGATGAACTACTCTTCGAGTAAATGTTATTGACGTAGGTCTCATTTGAGCATTTGTTTAAGGACTAAAATCTTTGAGCGCTGCTTCTTTTAATATGGTAATGTTTCTTTGACGGAAATAAAAGGACAGTTTAAAATCTGTTTAAATAAAAAAGAAAGTTTTTATTTGGAATGGTAGCCATTTTGATTTTAATGAATTATGATTATTGATTTACGAAAATATTAAATGCAACTTTTGACATTACGCTTGTCTGTGTCTGTGCTGTCCTTAATTTGTTCTCTTCATACAATAAATTGTTCTTATCACTTAGGTAGTTGTGGGCTTTCAAACGTGTCTATTTTAAATAAAATATTAATGTTTTCCAAAAGAAACATAAGTTAACATATAAACTTCTTTCTATTCTATTTTTTTGAGTAAAAGATTGAGATAGTATTACATAATATAAATATGTAAATAGTTATATACTAATAATACATGATGTGCACAGAAGTACATTTACTCGAAGAGTCACAACATCTTAATAGAGTCGCGGTTCACTGAACGTTAACTCGGTGCGAAGAAATTTTCTTTACAGTATCTGCTCTTTTACGCAATACCTACCAGTCATACCTAAATATAAACACAAAAATATCACCAAATTACAATGAAAGTGTTTGTTATTCGATCTGATATGAAATGTCTACATATTAATTGTTATTCTTATCTCATCCTATTCGTTTCATGTAGTCGCCTATTGTATTGTTAAATACCTATTATGTTAAATATATATGTTTTACTATAATTCTAAAGGTAGAGTTGTTACAACTTTCCGAAGGTACGCACTAGGCGACTGAGAGCTAATATTATCATAATAAATGCATTAAATAAAAAGTTTGTTAAAATTTACAATATTTTATTTATTTACAGACCTTTTTCGTTTAAAGTTTAGGTAAAAACGCAAGCTCTAATACGCTTACAGATGAAACTTCCAATTCAATATAAAATCAACGAACGAATGGAATAGGTGAATTAATATAGTGATATCGACGTTGGTGTGGACGCGTTGATGCGAGAAGAGTTGACGAGAGAGTACTATTTTTAACCGAGGGCTGATTGGTACGTTATTGCATAGCGTGTTATATGAAAAACATTGGTGTTTTGTTTTTACAAGCTTTTATTAACTTGCAATGCAAACATTGCGGGTTAAATCTTATTAACTGAGTTATAATTACTTAATCTTATGATAAGGAGTTGATATTTAGGATATTGCTTCAGTTCCACTGACGATGTATGTATTTTTATGATGAAAGTTACCTGATACTACACTCAATTTGGGTGGACGAGAATACTCCTTAACTTTAACATCACAGACATGATTTTTTTCCAAGCAGTATATTATATTTTTTTCAGTAATTGGAAAGGCTAGGTAAAAGTAATTAGGGTGTTAAAAAAAACCTCTACAACGAAAGTTTGACAATGCATTTGGTGTTGGTAATTCAATAGCTAAATAATTAAAATTATTTATTAAATGCAATCTACTTTTATTATTTAATTTATTGATAAGGTTATAACTGAACAAATATTTTCATGAAGACAGCAGATAAAAACAAGTGATAATATTGCCGAAATGATGCAATAATAACACAATTTTTAATTGTTTTG
>DWPA01002476.1:0-15694 GCA_018251375.1 Calpodes ethlius
AAAATTATGCATCAATTTATTTTTCATTTTATATACCTACTGTGCTCTTATATTTAAAATATTTATTTTTTACTAGCTTAACCCTGCGCGCGTTTTGACGCCAACACGAACTGCCATAGCAATATGTGTAATTCATTGAAATAATAGTGGCGCCTATTGTCGCATTGGTCGGACCAACTCAGAAACCTTTGTGGGCTCATACACAACAATTTTGCTAAACATGATGAAATGCATAGTTTACAAGTTTATAAAGAGCATACAGATAAACATTCATTTTTATATATATAGAAGAAGAAGAAGATTTCCTTGGTCTCAGGTTTATCTGCGTTTAAATATAATGGTACTTGTATAGATTGGGTTGTCTGGTTAGTATAAATATTTTCCAGTTAATCGTGAACAGTTGACTGTTTATTAATGTGTCTGTTTCAATACTAGAAGTGTCTCTATGATGTGGATTTACCATTTCAGCAACCAGCAACGCGTCAATGATCATTATATGAAAGAAGCCGAACTTCGAACGCCCCATGTGTGGAGGTGTATAAATTGATGAAATTCCTCATCTTTTTTTCAACGACGCTCATATTTCATTGTCACCTTTCCGGAGACATTTTCGTATCCACATTATTTTCCGCAAAAGCCTTCACTCAGCGTACGTGATACTTTCCTCAGACGACATCGACTCACAGATTCCTAATAATATCACAACTGATAATAGTTACAGGAAAAATATCGTGAGCAAAATCAAATATATAACGGTACGGGTAAAAAATTTGGCAAATATGTTTACGGAAGTAATATTTTTATGGCGACTTACAACGAGTCGTTCATTGGATTACCAACTTCTGGCTGGAGCGGAGATCGTACTCTCAAGCCCTTTCTCCCCCCAGTCACAGTACGCTCATGGAGCCAGCTAATTTTAACTATGTAAGGTGTAGCTCATGGACAAAGAAAATTTATACTTAATACCATAAATGCGAAACTCTATCTGTTTGTTTGTCTGTCCTTTTTTCATCATGCAAGGAAGCGTTCCCTTAAATAATGAAAAAAGGACAGATAAACAGACAAACAAACGTTATAGTATAATTTTTTGTGTGCAGATAGTTTGGAGGATGAAAAACCCTATTACCGCGACAAACCATCTCATTTCTATGAGAAGATCCATTACGATGTATATTTCAGCCAAATTAAAGAAAGTGTTCAACAACAAAGCGACTTGGCAACCGATGAAACAATGGAAAGGACAACCTTTTTATTGCTGTACTTTTTTCATCAGTAACATCTAGTACTTGAAATAAATCTGTAAATGATAATTATCTTTATATTAGCAAGTCTTGTCTGTCTTGTTTGTGTTTATAAATAGAATTAAATAGCGTATTTATGTTTTAATGTATTTTTTAGAAAGATAATTGTTTTTTTAGTAAAATGATAAAAAATATAATATAACCTACAAAAATAATAACATACTGATAATAAAAGAAAAAGTTTCATGCAACAGCGTGTTAGCGGTTGCTATGCAACGCTTTGTTTACTTTGATTCCAGATCGAGTTTGAAAGAAGTAAAGTTTTCTGTACTTGAGTGAAAGGGAAGATGCCTTCACTCACATATTATAAAAGGAAACTTAGTATGTGTAGTCGAGTAGTTATAGAGAGTACTTATAGGTTTAATAATCGCAAAACATTTAATCAAAGTACAGTAATATTATGAGATTTTTGCTCGGCATTATAATGCCACGGATAGATGTATAAAATCTATACTAATAATATAAACGCGAAAATTTGTTTGGTTTTCCTGTTTCACGGCATAACGGAGCGTTCTTAAGGTATGATTTTTGGTTAGGAGATAGTCGAGATGATGAAGAGGACCATAGGATACTTTTCACCCCGAATAAATACTCTATTACGTAGGAAGATCCACTGCGATCTATATTTCTGGTATATTAAAGAAAGTGATTTACAACGAAGCGTTGCCTAGCAACCAATAATAGAAAGGAATCGACAACCTTTTTATTACTGTTCTTTCTAACACGTGGACGACGTCGTGGATAACATGCAATCACTGTTATAAAGAGGCATAAAGGTTTTCTTTCCACGTATTAAATACAGAATTTAATCAAATATAATTGCATTAACTTTGTATTAAAGAAAAGAACGATAAACCCACATGCACTGTGTCCGCAGCAAGGCCGTAAGCCACATTTCCCTTCCACTCGGCCGCGTTACCCATTGTTATATCTAATCTGCACGCCCTCGTGTGTAATCAGCTCACGTAGCATCCGTGCGGTAGGCCCGGGTTTGATTCCCCGGTGCATTGACGGAGGGGTGTAATGCTATAATGGTACAAGAGGCTAAGGCAACCTTCATACTCGACGTTTTATTGCGCAAGGTAACGCATTTATTTTTTCTTTTTAAGTTTGTAATAATAGTCCATGTAGTATTCATTGTAAATGTTCCTTGATTTCTTTTATCGTTTTATAAGTAGATACAGCCAAAATAAAGGAAGTTATAAATAAATGTCAATTCTAGTGTTTTCATATTTTTAGGTCCGATTGTAACCGATATATATTATTGATAAAAAAAAAACAATTAAAATGTTACTTCATTTTGTACATATGTTTTTCTTTATAATGCTTAGGAATTTATCATAATATTAACTTATACAACCACGTGGCCCAGACGATATTGACACTACCTGCGAAGTAAATTCCAGTGTAAGAATCCCGAGCGCGGCAGGCAATTGTTTGCACTTACTTGTAACTTGTGTGAGTAGGAGTATCTGAGCGTGTATGTATTATACCTACTAATGAAATAATACTTGATAATACTCAATAATAACTATATATTGTACACCATAACCACCCATAGTAAACCCGACGATCAATACAAAGAGTTTCTGTAAATAAACTAAAGCAGCGGTTTCACATCGCCGTGTGTGTTTCGCCTTACACGGGTCTTATTTGTATGTCCATAATACTGCACAGATAAACATTACACAAGATGGAAGGGACGCTCTATAGTGCATTTGACTATTTATTACACTGTGCCATATCTACCGCACGGTGAACTGTTATAATTTATAGTTATTGCGACTATACTTTTCAACCCTTAGAAAATTTTCTGTAGTTTTCAAAATGTTTGTATGGCGTATGATTTAGTTAAAGATAAATATTGTACAATATCTATAACATGTGATAATGTTTGAATGTAACTTTGTTATCCGCGCATGTAACTAACAAGAATGTATTTTTTTTAATGTTAAACTTAACTATAGGCTTCACGCTCATACTTCCGCATTAAGATATCCTGTGTCGCGGGCGGCGTAGACTACATGACCTGATGACCTGAGTTTATCTGTCACATAAATGTCTGCCCCGGCTGGGAATCGAATCCAGGATCCCTTGGTTGTGTAGACAACTAGGCTACAGGGTCATCGAAAGGTCATTAAACAGCTTTTTTTATATATGGGAACATTTTCATCTTACTAGGGTGTGTTTCACAGATTTCCTTGAAATGGTAACAGTTTACGTACAACTGTTGCGCTTCTACGCGTCTTTATTCCTGGACATTTAAAGATATCTCTTCATAAAAATATAATTATATTGCATATAAAAGATCTTTTTTAATATTTACGTTCTTGTGCTTAAATGACTAAGTGGTTATTTAAAAGTATCGAAGCAACAACGCGAACGAAGTAGCGGCCGCGTGCTAGTATAGTAAAATAAACAAAGTTCACCCCTGTTGCCGATGGACCTTTTTGTCTAGATTGTCTAAACCAGACACGGTATCAGTGTTTCTCGGACCGCAATGATCGCTTTATCACGGGACTGTTTTGACGAAGGGAAATATTTTGACGAATTCTATTTGTTTTTCTTTGTCGCGCCGTAGGGTTGGCAACTAACCGCAAATCCATATTTTGACTGTAGACGTTGAAAATTAAGGTTTTTAATAAAAACATATAATTGGAACAATTTGTATCTATATTTTTTCAAGATTTTCATACGTCATACACAAAGCGTAACTGAAATTGATGATTTCTTAACGGCATGAAAATTTTGTATACAAGCATGAAGCAAAACTGAAACTCTTACCTCGTTAGAGCCTTTGTCTGTCTGTTTATTTGAGTTTAATAAACGACGTATTTATTATAATTATGTTTACGTAACTAGCCAACAAACAAAGAGTTAAATCACATACTGATAACAAAATCCATCATATACATACGTACGCAATAGTTACAAAAAAGTAATCTTTAACGTCACAACCGAGATTTAAACATTGTTCTAAATTAGAAAAAAACATTTTTTTTTCGATGATCGAAAATAAATTTGATGAGATCACGTTCAAAAAAATTGGCAACCCTAAACGCCAGACCTCCAAGCTAGGAACCTGTACCGGAGCAGATGCGACGATTCCCAGCTTTTGTGATTGACACTGAACCCACTTTGAAACGGTTCGCCGGCTAAATACCGTTTGTGAAAGAACGAAAGAGCGAATTATTTCCGAGACAGACGATGGAGTATTGGAGCGGATGCCTTCCAACAAATGATGCAATGTAGCGAATTGAGACTGGAAATTTGAGATTTTTTTACTCTACAATCGACAGTATTTCAGTAGTTGTATAATTTTTGAAGCTTATGTATTGACAAATGGAACACAACTAATTGTTTCGTGAATATCGATATATTTAAAATTTAGCTATAATTTTTACGACAACATTTTTCATTGTTCCACTTTATACAACTACTTTAAGTAAGTTATTTTAAGAAAATCCTAATTTTAATACGTTTTTCTAATGTTCCCCTTCAATTTACAATTGAAAATTTAGTCTTTAAATAATATCGCCTATCATAAAAGATTGCGAGTGGGTTAGACGTATGTCATTCAACGGATAACAGCCTCTTTATATGCAATTTGGGCAGTAATAAATAAATGTGCGAATAACCGAAAAAATCCAATTTCAATCGGACCAGGCGGACCCTGAGCAAATTGGGTCAAATCTATAACGGTCCACGGCCCGTAAATCCTCGAAGTTCGTATTTCGGACCAAGTTACGGCCCATCGGCCAATCGGAAGAACGCTTATCGCCATCCAATGACACCGGACCGATTACACCGGCACCGTAAATTCGAAAATGGAACTCAACTTCGTTAATTACCGAACTGAGTAACTGTCGTTATCGGGCGACGAATCAACGGGACGCGGAACCGTTCGAAATTCAAACTTTAAACATTCAATTTTCAAATAGAAAAAGTGGGAGCGGATTTACCAGCCAGCCCTCGCGATAGATGCCAATAATTACGCAGCAATAAAGCGAAATGCAGCCGCGATTTTATAGCCTCATTAAAATAAATGAAAGCGGGCATTAACATTCGATTATTTGGATACGGTATGGATACGTAAATTCGGCTGCCTTCATCAATATACGTGGCGCGCTCCAGACTAGAGTTGCCAGCTGTCATGATTGGTGATGTCTCTATTTATACTAATGTAGACTTGTATGATTACATCAATAATTAAAATTGCAAAAAAAATATTTTTGAAAATATTCAGAATTGAAAATGTTTTTGTAATGATGACTTCATATTTCTCTTTAATATATATGCGATAAATATAAAAGTATCACTGCAGTGGTCAAAAATTATTATAATTGAAAATTAGAGAACCATTCCATACTACACAGTTATCTGCGTACTAGGTACTATAAACAAAAATCAGTATTATTGTAATAAATTTAAAATAAAAACATGACGTAATTTTTAAAAGTTGATTGAAGTTCAGTATAATTATAAATTATACCAATGCTTTAGTATAAAAAAATAGTTTGAGAAAATAAAATATAATTGAATGGTTTTAACTCTCTTGCATTCATTTTTTTCACAACAACACCAACTCAACAGAAACATTCTCATTTTTTTAAAACATCAATTGATTTAAACCAAACGTCAGTAGCCATGATTAAAAACCAAAATCCTACATTTTCCTGCTACTCCCCCAATTGATCATTCACCTGGCAACACTACCCGACGCTACTGATTACGTAAACTCGTTACTCGCGGCACGAAATGATAACGAACCTAATTCGGGTTCGATTTTTGAAATTCGCTCCACTATTTGTAAAAGGCAATGTCTCAGGCCGCTTCGTTTTATTAAAGTCATCATTCGTCTCGTTTCGTCCTCGATCTCGTTATTATTAATTGCAAATTTTCATATTGAATATTTACGCCCTTTCATAGGATTGGATAATTTAAATGACAGCGTTTGTTACCGCTGACGAACTTAATAACATGGGTAAAACTACTTGAATTTCCAAGTAACTTTCTCCTTTTGAGAGCCTGTATTATAATGATCGGTACTCAAAAATAGTGCTGTCGAAAGACCAACAAAATTGACTAGTAAATCATTGGTCTGATTCTTCTATTCGTATATCTGATCGTTATTTACTAACGATATGTCAAACCTAAGTCTTCCACTTCAGTTAAGGAACTGTAAGCTCATTTGACAGTTAGACGTGTGTCTGCTAGTGACAACATTTTTTGAACTCTTTCTTGCTTCAAAGGAAAATACAAAAAACATGGTTAATATGTGGCCTCAACTACGGTTTATTATATGTTAATCCTTATACACAAATAAATATATATATTGTTTTTTTTTATCTCCGTTGTTATCCTTACATTATACGTGTCGAAAGCCCTCGCATGGCATAAATTCTTTTAAATTTCTGTTATTATATTGAAACAAGTAAACAATCATCCTAGCCCTAAAATACATCCAAAGGTCTAAATCTCTGTAACTCTCTTAAAGCCACTAATTCACTTGATTACTCGAGTCATTAAGTCACTACTAATGCGTTCTATATAGTTTATTATACGAACACGTCAGAAATTCAGCTGATCTGAACGACGATTTTGATTGACTAGATATGGCTCTGACTCATGTGAGTCATGAGCTGGTTGTAGTGCGCTTATTCTAGCAGTTATGGAATTAAGTTCACAATACACACCTGGCAATTTCTCTCTGAGCAGCGTGCAGCTTGCCGGCGAGCCGCGCCGCATCCGCCTCGGCGGCGCGCGCACGCGCCTCCCAGTCGCCGCGCGCACGACGTTCGCGCTCAGCATCGTTGCGCGCCGCTCCCTCGCGCTGTCAACAAACAAGGACTAAGTCTTAGTACTCGAAAAGGACATAATATTATGTATACGAAAATTGATGTACAGCTAATCATAAACGTTTATCATAAAAATAGTACAATTATTTATTTACAATAATATTTAACTACTAACCAAAAATCAAATCGAGTCAATAATGTTTTTATCTTAGTAAACGGAAAATTTTACGAGTATTTTGTGATGAATTAACGTATTCATGTATTCAAAAAAGTTATTTGTTTAATCACTTTTGCACCCTTTACTTTACTTTAACAAAAGGTGGGTTTAATTCTAAAATAATCCTAACCTTATCAAGCATGCAAGCATCGGCATGGGAAAACAATGAAGGTTATGTAAAGAAGTACTCTAAGTACAAATTAAAGTACTACAGAAGGTACAAATTAAAAACATGAATAAATAAAACATACGACTTCGGAAATTGAAAATTATTAATTGAGAAGGCGCTTCAGATCATGTTCGCAGGTGAGAGCGCGTGTGCACGACATCAGTGACGACACGTGGGCGTGACGTCACAAGTGGCGGAGAATTGGATTTTTATCGGATCCGCGATAACCTACACTGTGCTACGGACACGTGCTCTTGAAATTGTTTCTGTGCTTAGCGTTAGAACGCTCAATGACGCAACTTAATGGATATATGATCTCTTTATATTTTATCCTTCTGATATACCTACATAAGGTAATAAAATTATGTTAAACAGATGTGATGAACAGTTTAATGTGCTAATTAAGACGCAAATGAACAGTAAACTCCATTTTGTAAAGAACTGCGTTAATGTAGCTAAGCTTTTAATACATTACTTAAAGTGTATTCGGGCGAATTTATTATCAATAAAATCAACAGACATTTAGAAGAAGCATTATACTAAGGAGTCAATTGCTGTCTTCAATTTTCCCATTTTGCTTAGCTAGTAATTTTTGGGTACGTGTAATTTTTTCAATGAAATTTTCACCTCTATCATCGTTTCAAACAACTTTAACGTAAAATCTCACCACTCACGCGACTTTTAACACTTTCGATACTTAATACAAATTAATATAATAATGCACGAAAGTAATATCATAATCATGCTACATTGAATTAATTTTATAATTTCAATTCCACCAAAAATTTTGAATCCATGGATTCAGAACTAGGATTTATTATCATCCATATATGTTATTTCATGTCAAATTAACATAAGACTTCCTTTAAAATAGCATTTTAACATTAATCCCTATTATTATAATCAACAATACCGTGTACCATTACACAATCACCTATTCAAAGAGCGCTCATTTATCTAATCTCCAAAGCGCTTCCACAGCGCTTTAATGAGCACGCATTCGTTCATAAATTGTTCCAAACTGGATAATTTTCGGTACATTCACCGTTAAAATCACGATTTCCACATAAACGTGACTGTCGTTTAGTTTTCCCCAATTAATCGTTCAAAACAAGTGCTAAAATTTGCCATAACACAAGTTATCGCGGAACGTACGAGTTGGTTTACCGGAGATTTTATCTTGGTTTTGTTACAAGGTACGAGAATAAAGCGAGAGAATATCGCTATTGTGGTGATAATTATGAATAAGATGAAATATTTTTATAGGGTGAGGATAGTAAACGATCTTGCAGTGGCACCATCCCCTGCTACCCATAAGGACGTGTGATAAACTTCGAAATAGACTTTGGCAGGACTGTACAAGTCCTGTTAGTATTAGGTGTTAATAAGGATAACAGTTTATTTTTATTTGATAGTAAGAGATCTATAAACACTAGGTATGTTATTGTAGGCCACTGTTACTATCGTAGTCAATAATTTAGAATCTACGATATTTTAAGTCTTAAACCATATGTGAGAGATGACAATGAAATATTACGATCATTCCCTAAACATTATTTCCTTGTTATGTTCACTGTTACGTAAAATATTTTCGTCCCAAATTCTTCTTTTTTGGTATGATTTGGACCAAAAATTCATGAGAACTCCATTTTGACATTCTAATCACCTATTAACGGTAATGATATTTGTATCAACTCAACAACTTCACGACCAATGAAGTCTGTAAACTGCATTGCGCATAATATTTACGCTATGGATTAACTAACCTCCGCTAACGCCTCTAACTCGGTCCGTGTGCCCAAGTTTATTCCTAGCTTAAAGTTTGATGAAGTTTTAATTGAAAATTAGTCTTAGCCGTATCTTGCCTCCAGTTCATTTGGTCTCGGCAGACCGGTTAATGAACTAAATTTTGGTCCTTCTATATAATTAAAACGCTGAGCAATTACGTGCTCGTTAGATACAAAACTTTCACCTTCTGTTTCGTGTTTAAGTACGTTTTTAAGCGAATATACGCGCAGAGAATATTCGTTTGTAAATCTATAATTTCACAGGTCATGTAGAATTGGTAATATGGTTATCGCGTTTGCAATAGCATTACAAAATTAATAATATTGATCTATCATGTCTTTCTGAAAACTTTATGGTTTTATATGATATAAAATAGTAATAATATTATAAAAATGGTTATAACAGTGATAAACGACTAAAAAAGAGAGTCACGGAATATACTGTTTGTATAATTTTTATTTGGCATCATAATACTGATTACGTGTTCATTAACGAATGCAAATTTAACTCAGAATATAAAAAAAACTCATAATTGATAACCTCCATCAGACGTGTGTTCGCAAAAAAATTATAGACCGTGTGGTTATAGAACCTATGGCAATGACAGTAATGAAACTTGTTAAATATGACCTGTTTGAAGTTGGTCACGTTGTTTAGGAACATAATTATTATTCACTTGTTCTAAACCAACCTGTTGCGTCTAGTCACAGTCATTTACATGTGTTTCTTAATGACTGTCTTACACACGCTGCACCAGGGACAGAACGACAATCAACTCTAATTTGGTATGAGAGCAAAAAGATTTGTAACTTTCCCTTTTACGACGGATGTTAGAGGGAATGCACATGCTCCTAACAAATTATACTCATTCCATGTTTCCTGTGTTTTCTACATAATCTGTGGGAATATTTTTAAACTATAATTACGATGTAATTCTACATCAATCTAGTTATAAAGCCACGGTACAAGTTATACAGTGTGTTTGATATATTGATTTATTTTCACCGCGAAACTTAAGTGGAATTCTATAATTTTGGGAAGATTTCAGTTCCCACGACCTGAAATAAATTTTAAAATCTGCTTGTTCAATGTTCTTGATAATTTCTGGAATTAATATGCATTAGGCGGAAATCGTTTAGTTATAAATAAAAATATCCATACGTCTAATATGAATGAGTATGTTAAAAGGTCATATTTACAATGAATCAAAACTTTTTTTGTTGGTGAATTTTGGTGCACGAAGCAAGGTATTCAGATTTCTATCCAGGATAAATAATTTGTTTGACACACAAATATTTCCTGGTATTTGTCGTTTATGTTCTCTGAGTTTTACACACATCTATGCTAGTTTAGGTCCTAGGATAAGAGTAAAGGTACGTGAACATTTTATGAAACGTCTTGTACTGGTGGCCGAAGAAATTCTTCAAAACGTCATTGTATTCAAAAGCTAGACAGGTCGAGCGACGCCAATTAGTAAAGTCCACTTCCACCACTAGATTCACTGACGTGGATTGATGGATGGAGTTCTTTCCACCATCGTCCCAAATACCAAAGTGTTTAAAGAATACATTTTTTTCTTTATTTTCTCCAAATCTCTCATCCGATGCATCCACGCCACAATGTTTAACAGAAATATCTCGGGCCGCAGCCGGGCGGGTCGGCTCCCGTCCATCTATTTTCAGTTTTACACGGAAATTAGTTTCGTAAATAGGAATGTAATGCGAACAAACACTTCGAGCGGTGAATGTCAAGATTTGTCGCGGGAAGTTTTGCGGCTGTGCTACTGTGAGTGCCAGGGTGTAATAAGTTTCGATCATATGTCAAACTTAAAACGTTTGGATTTAGAGCTCATTACTTAAAGGTTGAATTTCGTTGAAGATAGCAATGTATAGAGTAATGTTCTATGCGATTCTTTTGTTAATGGTGTCAAATCAACTTCTTGGAGTAATAACATAAAAGAAATAGTAGATGAACATTAAATAATTCCCAGTACAGTACCATCACACGAAAAAGACCTGTGTGATATAAAGACATATACACGATAACCAGCAGTATTTTATTTGTTACATAGATATTTGCTTTGGTCACGAATCAATGCCCTCGGCAGGTATGTTCACTGCTACATTCACTATACCAAATCGGTTATAGTCTCCTCAAGAGTTGTAAGAATATTTGGTGGGTGTAGGGATATGTTTGAACAAGTTACGTACCGAACAATATTGTATTCGATTTTTAAACGATAAACCGATCTTTAGCTGTCGCAAATCACCCATCAGAATTAAAATAGTCGCCAGTTTGGCGACCGAAAGAGAGGAAGTGCTCTGTTTCGGTTATTTTCGTTCGTTTCCGTCCGCGAGAGGTTAGATGGCGTTGATTTTTAACGCGACACCGGCATGTTGATGAGATGTGTCGGCTTTTCTAAATCTATGAAACGGTAGGTGCTAAAAAGTTTACAGTAAATATTAGTAGTGGTCAAAGACGGTTTTCATTTTTGTTTTCGGTTCTTAGTTGTGTGATATCATGTGAAGTTATTTTTATATTTCCTACCTCAATACGAAATATTCCAATGTAATTAAATATTTTCCGTCAGCCTTTATTTTTTTATTATTAGATAATAGGTATGTACTATATTCCCGTCAAAACTCTTACATTAATGTCTAATGTGACGGCTATCACCCTCACGGCCCTTCACCTTTTCGCCTGTCAAAATGTCAGCTGTCACATAGACATACGTGGCGGGAAAGGCTCCTACCATACCAAATATTTTATGATTGGTTGCCAAGAACAACTACATAATAAATTTATAAACAATATTATAATACCATTCTTTATGTAACATACTGTTTTGGTGAATTCTATTGTTTAATAATTCAAATATTATTAATAGTTTTTCTTCAATATCAATTCAGACATCTATTATATGTTGTGTGACGTGTATATATTTTGAAATTAAGATTTCCAAAAAAATACCGGCAAAAGAATAAAGTAGTAATTTTATCAAATTTTCGGAATGAACCTGTGAAAGTTGAAACATTTTTTATAAAAGGGAAAGTTTCCCAGACAGAATCACCTTGAAAGGCAAACTTTTATCCGTAGGCAAATGGGTAAAAATTAGTCGTTTTACGAGGTAAGAAAACTCTAATTAATTACCGAAGAAAAAGTTGTAGTGCAAAGTTTATCCCCAGTTTAGTGAGAGAGATTTTTCGTGTTTTTTAAAGGGATGATTAAGTTAATTAGTGAAAAATAGATAACTTTATTACAATGTTTTTACGGCTTAAACTAAAATGTTTTATATGTACTCCACTTTCCTAGCAGTTTTGTGTTCTTTTCACACATATTAAAAATGTTTTACTTTATTTCAATGAAACTTAAATCTACGATGAAAAGTCACACATTCCATATTCGTAATCAGACCTCGGCATGAACGCGATTATAAAAAACGTATTCATACTCACATTTTTTATAATATAGGAATCATAACTCCTACCTCCCATAAACATCTGCGCGAAACCTCAAATAGGATTATAGGAGGGACTATAGTCATTTAGTATGTATATTTATAAAAAAAATATATTGAAAAATTTTCATTTTATTTCAACTTGCAACATTTGTAGTTTTTTAGTTTCTTTTTTATCATATTCGTTCAAATCTTACAGCTGAATTCAAAATGATTCATCTTAACTCCACTAAGTAGAAATTTTGTAAACGGCTTTATTCCCATAACAATGTTGGGTTGGCTGCAGAGGGAACTTCTCAATTGAGAATAGCACAGTACACACGCATTACATTTTTTTTTTCACTACAGAAACCTGTTTTTTTTTGTAATAAATTAATTCAATGTAATTTTTTTCCTCTTCAATACAAGACGCTCTGTGAAATGTGTAATGATTTTTCATCATACAGTTTTTAAGTATGACATCCGATGCGCCGTGAAATAAAATTTTTCAACGCCCCAAGATGTCATAAATATTTACCATCGCTTTCGCGAACACGAGTGACCAGCTTAAGTCTTCATAGCGAAATGGAAGTCGAAAAAATAATAAGGGACTTTTTAAATATGAAAATGAAACGTTAATGATGAAAATATCCTGAAGGCGTCCTCGGAGACAATGATTGATCACTCGTATTTATTTAGAGAAACGTAAGTTTTTGTTTTAATAAACTGCCTTGTTGATTTATATCCGTAAATCATTGAAACTTGATTTGCATTAATTTTTGATTTTTTACATTATTAGTTCGTGTATGTTCAAATATTCGAACTTAGATTTTTATCGTTAAAATTTTTATAATTCATTCCATTAAAATACTAAAAAAAAAGTTCAAAAATAGTAAACGAATTCAAATTCAATTCAATTTTAATTTTAATTCAATAAGGCCTAAATTTCACTTACATCGGACAATTGTATAGATTATAGGAAAATAACTAAATCCTAAACCCGTAAAGGACGCGTAACAAGAAACCCCATAAACTTTGTTATCGGAGCCCCGACGCCTCCAAAAAGCCATCCTGGCAGTGTCTGCAAAGAACTTAGCACCCTTCTTAATTCTTGCCAAACATCCCTTATTGACATCTTCCCTACATTAGATACTGTAAAATTTTTAAGGGTGCTAGCAGCCTCTCATTTTGTTTGAAAACTAGACGTAACGTTACAATGTATACTTTAAGCAGGTCTTGTATTAAAATTGAATACATAATAGATAAAGTATATAACGTTTGATTATTATTTAGGAATTAGTAAATCTGCTCTAGTTTTGCTTCGGAAATAGCAATCCTCGAATTCACTTAACTCAAAGACAAGTCTGAATATCAGACCCGCATAATATGCTAGGAGTGACTTATACGATATTATAATTATGTTAAATATAAAATACTACATATTTCCCGTGGTTCTTCCCGTGTGTGTCTATAAATGGTTGCCAGGCAAGTCTTTGTTGTACAGTAATTTTAAATCCATTTAATTCAATCGAAAATTATTTATAAGTTATAAGCCATCAAGCTGTAAGCGCTTCATGTGCTACTCCAATACAAGAACTTAGAATTTAGGTACTGGTAGGGACCTTCCAGAGCTTCGCCCGATTCAGCAGGGTGCACTATGAGCCAGGGTCCTCAGTTAGTGTTCTAGGATTTTAATATGTATGGATTACACCCTAAATTTTTCCGCCCTGATTAAGCTTTCTTTAAAAAACAAAGGTTTTATAAACAGCCCCTTGTCAACGTTTGCTTAGGCGATAGACATTAGCATCCCTGAAGGGCGACGTAAACAGGGTGTTGGTACACGAATAAATAGTGTAACTAAATATTTACCCAATATTGCAAATCTTGCTCGGTACCCTCGTAACTTGAGATTGAACTATGTCAATGTGTTTACTGTGTTTGCTTGAGTGAGCTGTGAGATGATTAACTAAAGGGAAACGTGACTGTGAAATACAAATCAAAACGTCGTATTGTTTTGAATTCCATAATTTAAGCAGTCAAACAATATGCCGTCATCAAATGTTGCTAGAAAAAATAAAGTTATAAACTTTACACTCCCAAAAAATTTTGCATGAAATATTAGATAAATAGAAAATATATTTTCCAATTTACAAATCTTTATATGATGTTTATTGGTGTCTAATTAAAAAAAAAATCCTTGTACTTGCGATTAAATTACAAATCATGACTTACATTTAACTTTGTGTAATACTTTACTGTATTTAAAACAACATGAATATTACATTTTTAATTTCGCAAAGTAAATATTGAACCATCCAACGAGTAAGTTGAAAGAGGGTCAAATGAACGCATGCAATTTTTTACTCAAAGTAATGTACACTCTTCGTCAAAAATCTAATTACTGTCCTTTGAAACGCCAGCAATATATCATTTCCCACACGAGCCCCAGCGATGACGTCACTGACTAAACAATGATGGCGATTGGTCGAAATGACGACACGTGACTAGCACGTGTCAACTCTTTTGACGCTAAATTAGGTAGAGGGAGTTACTAGCGACGTAGTTAGCGAAGAAATTTACATATTATTGAGCAAGTAATACTTTTATAGTGCAAATTAATTGCAACAGAAGGATCATATGAAGAAATTGGAGTACTTCCACTTATTTGCGGGAGGTAATGTCGCGCTAATAATATTAATGAATCAATATAAAGTCCTTAGTAATTGGGCTTTCATTGAGAACTAGTCACTTGCGGAGTAAGTGAACATTGTCTTTAAAATAATACTGATGTTAATTGATTTATGATAGAAATTTTGGTAGCTGTTAATAATATACTTTTATATGTAATGATTTCCAAAAGAAGAAGAATTAATATATAAATATTCTGAATAAATGAAGTATCTATACAGTATATTTATCAAGAGTAACTCAAGTTGGTTATGAACTTATGATCTATACTAGAAATTATACAAAATGTTCTACTGA
>DWPA01002477.1:0-15693 GCA_018251375.1 Calpodes ethlius
CGGGTGGCATGGACAACACAAATAACACGTCACTAACACCCATGACCCGAGAACAAATATTTATCTGTCACATAAATGTCTGCCCCGGCCGGGTATCGAACCCAGGACCTCTGGCTACGCAGCCAGAGTGGAATCACAAAAGAACAGATCCTCACAAGTACAGCCATGACCTATGTTTTATTTACCTATCCCAACTGGAAATCAAGCCCGATACGCGGCAATCCGCAAGCAATGTCACTACTAACTAGGCGAAAGGCTTGACAGACATTCTGTGGAAGCCTACATACTTGAAAATTCATCGTAATCACAACCCGACTGTCTCCTCTGTCAAAGAAAGGGATCAAGGCCACGTTACGCCACGCTAGTCAAATCCAGATTGGAAAACTTCACATTCCGTGTGAACTTTGGCGTAATCCTTGAAGTATGCAAATTCTCGCCTTATTTACCTTCGAATATTTTTAGCTGGTTTACTCTCCTATTTTTTATGTCATCCAAGGTGTGAAATTTGCGTAAGTGGACCAGGTAATCATTCATCATAGAAAAAACTAGAAACATGGTTTAAGTGAAGCATCAAGTCATTATTGTCATAAAGATGGATTTCGATGATAAGGGTGCGAGGTAAGCCCTCAAAAACATTGCATTTGAGGAGAACTGTTAAGAGTAAATACATTGGAATAATTTTAGGTATCGTCCACGCTATTCACTTTATCTATACATATACATATAATTGGAGTGTATGTTTGTAATATTGAAATAACCGCTCTTTACTACATGCATATGAATACATACGGTTCATATACCAATATAACATTTTTTACAATTTTTGTCTATTTGTTTGTTCTGGCTAATCTAATAAACAGTAACATAGGCTACTTTTATTTCAGAATTATCTCAGAAAAAAAAATATTTTAGAAAAATAAAGTAACATTGGGATCACGTGGGCCAAACCACGGTCAGAAAGCTAGTTTAAAATATAATTCATTAATTTCGTCGAATTATAAGCTAATTACATTATAGTCATTTATTGTGATAGTAAAACATTTTAAAGATATTTATATAAATCTAGTTTTAAGTATTATTTTGTTTTAGATCGTACCTACCTACTATAAATAAACAAACAAGATTAGAAAAATCCTAAGTCTGCTAAAAAGTTGGTACTAACTCATACATGTCATCCACATCAAAGTTGTTTTATGATTCCATCTGAAAGCATCTCCTTGTAACATATCACAAAAACTGTAAAGTGTCAGAATTTATGGAACGCTGTATCGTGTGTGTGGCATTTTAGATTTTATTGACAGACGTAATAGACCGCAGTATCGCATGTAGGATGATTACTTATACAGAAAAGTGTCACTATTTTACGCGTAGCTCGCTGGTAGGTAAAAGTATTGCATTTTTCAATGAGTCGTGTACTGCGGTGTACTCTTCACTGACAGATAAAATAGGCAAATTGTGTATATTTTTAAATTATCGCACTTCACAACTCCGCACTTACTAATCCGCACTTGGCCAGCATGGTAGACTACGGCCTATACTCCTCACATCGTGGAGACCCGAGCACTGCAGTGGGAAAATTATGAGTTGTACTCAAGTAGGGAATTATTTGTCTTCGCTATCAACTTCATATGATTCCTGCCCCATGTGAACCACATAGGGAAAGACGAGGGTGAGACCTGGATCTCAACTAACAAGTGAGTATCCCGTATACCAGCCTCGGGCAATGAGACCTATATTAAAACTTCTCCTATCGAGTCAAGGCATACTTCTTAGGTTTCCTAAACTACTCGTAAATTTAGTTATACCAGTTGTACTATATCCGTACAGTTCATTGAACTGAATAATAAAATATTATACTAACATCTGTGTTTTCGTGTCATGGCTAAAGGTTTTTCGCTTCGAAAGTAACGTCTGTTTTACACCATAATACCATACCGAAATTTTACCGAAATTATTGTAATCTTATATGTAACATAGCGAAATTTATAATTAGTAAATATTTTTTCCTAGTTGTTACAATATTGTTTCCAGTGTTCCACATCTGGTACACTAATGCTTATTTTTTATAGTTTTACTAAATGCTTAACACATTGACAAGTTGATGGTATAGTGATGTTTCAATGTGTCTAACAACAGTCTCTACAACAGAGCCACCTATCGTTGCTACATATTTTATCTTTTAAGTTCGACCATATTTTATGTAGTGTGCGAGATTTCTTCAAAAGTCCTTTCATAATAATAACTGTGAAATATTTTATTCCTACGTGTTTCCATTATTTGTAACGTTGGAGTATCAGAAATAAGCACGCACCCCACCTTAGTTTATGCCTTTAGTTCTCGTGTTTATTGTAAATAGATAGAACTGCCTTATTAATGGCCTGCCTGCAGTACCACGGGTAAAAGAATGTGCCCTTCGCACTACGGACAGGACTATGGGTAAAGATGTGCTCGTAATGCGATTGGTACATACATAACTATGCAGTAGAAGTTGCATTGGATCATAGACAATAAACGTCAAATCAGCTATAGACAAAAAAAAGCATGGCGTAAAATAAAATAATACCTAAATACAGGTGAATAATTCGAAAATAAAATTAAAACAAAGCTATCGATGAATACAAATAGTGCTAACATTGTTCTAATACTAGTTTATTGTAGTTAAATTTAAAACAATGTTACGAAAGACCTATGTACACTTATAATAGGCCACTCCATTCAACAAACGGATGGACGGCTATTTAACAATTCCGCTCACGCGAATGCTTCCTCTAAGGAAGAATAAAGGAGAAAATGTGCGGCGAGTAAGAAAACAAAGATATGAATGTTGCGAAGTTGGCCACAATGTTTATGGTTCTAGCTTTTTCATATTTAATATACGACAGTTCGATATCTATGATTTATTTCGAGATGTATGCTGGGCAATGACCTTTTGCTACTAGGGTTGACAAAAGCCAGATTTCTAGTTGAAAGGTTAAAATAATTATGAGTTTATTTGTCGAATCGGGAGCGATAAAAATATAAATATATAATGTGTTAAAAAAAAAGAGACCAAAAAAAAAATTAATATAACGCCTAGACAGTCAGTTTCTTAATATCAGACCTAAAGTGAAGCATAAAAATACCTATGTGGATGATAATATCGTGTACTTATATCCATCAACTCGCACACAAATATGGGAATCTCTTCCTTTTTAGAGAACGGAAAGTGGTACTTAACCAGTAATTATAAATAAAATTTAATTTACTCCAATTTTCATCTTCATAAAGGCTTTTGAAGGCTATTTTGAAATGGTTACACGTTACGTATTTCTATTACGGTCCTAAGCACTATTATGCTAAGGGTTTAATGCGTGAATCCATTGTAGCAAATAATAATTAATTTGTGGTACGTAACCGACTTCCGAAATTATGCACGCACGATTCAAGCTTGAGTCGCTCCTACTTGAGGCGCATTGAAGTACGGAAATCCTCTCCCAACTCCACTTCAAGCGTCCAGACGCGAGTCCAACTTGACCTTTAATAGAGGTCATCAAAAATGTGTATTGTCATAAACATCAAACGATCATGTAATTTGATGACAGATGATTTCTGTGACATGAGATGACATGATTTTGAATATTATTGTTCTCTAAATTCCCCACTCGCTTCAGCACTTCATATTTTCTCAATATAGCCAATAAAAATATTTTAAAATATTGATATAAGAGAGTGCTTTTTCATGTCTCGTTTTGTAAAAACCAATATCGTATAAATTTCCTCCAGTCCATCGTGCTAAGTTGTATTAAACGTGGCTTGTTCGAGATTCTGTTTTAGCAGCTGGTTTGCTTGCATAGAATTTGCATATTATGTTTCTAACGCTGCTTTTTAATTAGTGTTCGTTATTTTTTAAAAGCGCTCAATGACTAATTTAAAAAAACTTTTTCTTAGTGAAAATTTAAACAATACACTTTAATTCCAATGTAATGTTAAATTGCATCGTATGGTATAGATAATATATACTTTTTTTTTTGTAAAACAACTGCTTCTTAACATGGTTCTATTAAATTAATATCATCGCTTATTGCGGTTAAAATATTTTAATAAACTAGACACTCGCTCACTGATTGAAATTAAACCGGGATTAATTTTATTATGTACTGACTGATGAGTGACTAAATGAACTAACGAGTGTCTTTAAAAGAAGCACAAAGATTTCCCTTCATTCAGTTCTATGCAAATATTTATCGTATTTAAAGTTATCTTAGTTAACTGAAAATATCATACAACCGAAACAAAAAAATGGTTCTTATAAATTTTAAGACGTACCTATATATGTATGTATTATCTATTATTCCTGAACAACATGTAATTAACTCTAACAATGCCTAAATTGACCATCGTACATGACAAAAGACTATATCAAATACCACATAAAATCAACATAAACCTTCCTCTGGGTGCAATTTAACAAATAGGTGTTATTAGAACGTTTCATAGCAAACTCAACTTTAAAGATTTAATATAACCTTTTAGGTCTAGTGTTGTCTTACAACCTTGTAATCTTATCCACAGATAAAATACTCGTGCCACAGCGTAATAATTTGAAGTGGTCCTTTGCTTTGGTGTTAGGATGAAAGTCAACACCGTTTGGATTTTTTTATTTATTTATTAAAGGTCAACCGAAACACGATATCTACTTTTTATCTTACTTATCGCTGGCACAATGATACATTAGATTATCATTTTTATTTTTAATATTCACCAATAATAATAATTATTTATTATAACGTACATAACTTTTAAGTCCATTAATTGTACACCATAATAAGCAGATTCAATAAAAGAGTACATTCATTGAAAAGCGCGATAAAATCGACCCATAACTGTCCCACCGCTGGGCTCGGGTCTCCTCACATAATGAGAGGAGTACAGGCCATTGTCCACTACGCTGGCCAATTGTGGATTGGTAGACTTCACACACCTTCGAGAATATTACGGAGAACTCTCGGGTCTGCAGGTTTCCTCACCATATTTTCCTTCACCGAAGCTTGTAATAATTAACTTGTAATACGCACATATTTTTTTTATTAGAGATGAGACAATTATAAGTCCCACGTTCGCGAGACCAACGTTCAAACTATTAAGCTATCACTGCGATAAAATGTGACAACCCAAAAGGTTTACATGAAAATCGAGTCAGGATTTCACGAGTTTGTCTAATAATAAATCATATGGTATAATAAAATATAGGTATAATAAAAAAATATGAAAAAAAAACTAAAAACACGCTTTTATCGGGCATAAAACTGTTTGTAGCTATGCTGTTCTCCATTAAAATGTTCCTTCGTCTGTACTCAACCTACAGTGAAGTATCAGGTCATATTTATCATAAAGATACATTGTCATCAGAACTTCAGCAATGCGTCAAATTTTAACTTCGCAGCACAACGCAAGCAACGCATAAGCAAAAAGAACAAATATTGCAAACAAATGTTTAATATGAGTAGTCTGTGATTTAACGCGCAAACCGTAAACAGAACACTTAGAAATATGGAAACACGTCCTTCGTGGTTCAATATCGAACAATGTTTTAAAGTGTACTGTTACTCCATTCGCTGCTATTCAATTCGCTCAACATCGACTTCTTTTTCTTATAAATCTACAATTTGTTCTTTTAGTCTAACGTATAGCTGGCTGGAAATAGAACCTTCATTAATCTATGGTACTTAAGCAATATTTTAAAACAAAATCGGTTTTGCGTCCATCGTTAGCCCTGTTAGCTACGCAATAGATTTTCATATTGTTTTCCGTTATTTCGAGGATTTTTTCCCAAGCGATTTATTATATTATACATATTAAAATAGTAGAAATATTTCTACGAAATGTGTACCAAACGGAAACGTAATATTGGAATCACTTCGAAATTACAAACATTCCACCAATAATTTAACCCAGACATATAATTTATTTCCATGTATGGGAACAAGAAAAAAAAAGGTTATTAATGTATTTAAATAAAAAACAACAAATAAACGGACCACCCACTCAAACATGAGTGCACATAGTCGTACATGGACATCAGCAACAAAAACAGTACCGGTGCCATGCCAGTCAAGAAAATAAAGTGAAAAAAAAACCTACTGACTATCGTACCACGATAGTCTATGGACCTAATTCTACTGAGAATAATAAATATCGAATTCGATAAGAATTTGTGGACGAAATCATGTTCCCCGAAATAAAGGGTAAACTAGTCCAACTATAATAATATATGTAGATAATAGTACTAGTAGGTACATAGCACTAAGCATAATCCAGGCCTTACCAGCCAAGAAAGGGAAGAGAAGAAAGAAAGTATGAGAACACTAGCTCTCGAACCAAACATGACATTGAAATGACAATTGTCAGATTTGGTATATAATGTGGAAATGATTGTATCCTAAAATAAAACCATTCCATTGAGCATTAAGCTCGCCATTTGTACCCGATATATATTGTGGTCAATAAAGGTTAAATAAATAAAAGGGCGTACTGCCTATCTACAGATAGACATAGCTGTAATAGTCCAGACTTTACTAGGGTATATAATAAATGAAGATGAGCACTACTGGCTACAGAAAGCATTATAATAGCTCCTATATAATACTGCTTGTCATAAAACGTTAGTAGGGAAGAACGGACCAGCGGATAAAAATGTACAGACAGTACAATCTCATAACAATAACATTGTTCACTCTACCATGTACGTGTTACGGTTATTTATTTTAAATTATCGTAACAAATTATCTTCTGCATATAATACAGTTGTAACTATCCGATGTTTATCAAAAAAAAATGTATAAGGGCTGTTTATAGGAGTAATTGAAGTCAAGAACCAATTCGTACAGGTCAGCTTTCGAACAAAAAAAGGATCAAATTTGGTTTATTCGTTTAGGAACTTGTATTCCACAGGTACATAAACCGAAAAGTCAAACTTATGATACCCCTCTTTTTTTTTCGTTGGGAATGAAAGCCTATATTTAAAAATTTTGGTTATGTGTCTGAACGTTCGCTGAATGAACGCGTTTCACGCAAAAACTACTTGATACGGTGTTTTGATAATTGTATTGCTAACTTACGATATCTGCCTTAAATCTGGTGCATGTTTCATCGTAATAAGTTACTTAAATTACAACATTTCATATGTAAGAAATGCGAACAAAACCTAGGTAAATCTTATAACAAGTTATGATTTAAATGTGAGATTACGTAATCACAGTCACGAATTAATGACATCACCGCATCACCTACTCTATAGTTGCATATTAAATCATGACAGATTAAATATATGTTTATAGCACTTCGTCGTGATTTTTTTAATAATAATTTGAATTCATTTTTATTACATGTAACTGAGTATATAACTATTACTGTAAAATCCAGCCCAATTAGTTCTGTATCTATATATTATTTTTGCAATTGCATTGTAGTTTTTTTATTGACAAAAAAAGAGAGAGAATACCTATTAAATTTTAAGTAATCATCGATTTCTAATTATAATTTTTTATCGTTTTTGTTTTACTTACATTTAATATGTAACACTCAAACAATTTATTCAATTATATCATACTAGTACAGAGAGATATATATATATTAATATTATATAAAAAGAAATAAGCAACTAAAAACCTAATTATTCGCATTAATATTTATTTAATAACAATTAGCAATAGATCAAACATTATTGTGTTTGATATGCGAATACTTACATAATTGTAATATTTTATCAATCAAGCTTTGTAATACTTTCTAATCATCCATCTCGCTGAACTGTCACTGGCGCGGCTGTTATTGACATTAAGGTCATCGCCTGATCTCAGCAATATTGATAAAATCATAACAAAAAGTGTGAACGACGCTCAGCGAAGGGCATTCACAAATAGTTTTTATGGCATTCACTTAAAGTAACTTATTCGAAAGAATACGTAGGAATCAACGTACCAATGAAACTGATATTTATTAGTTAAAACTTTAGTTCCTGGATGACCGAACTTTCCTCTGTGTTTTTTTTATTTTAGTACATCATGTTTTTTTGGAATTATATTTACTTATAACAATGCAAAGTACTTACTGATGAAATATGAATAATATATTTTGATCTTACCGATATAAATAAAAAAAATAATATATTTTTTTCTCACAAAAAGAAGGAACTCGAAAAAAAGAGAAAATATATAAGTAACAATCGGACCGAGATTTAAACCCGGGCAATTGACAATAAAAAGTACGGTACAATACGTAAGCTCCATGCTTAATTCATTATTTATGTTCAATCCATATGAAAAAGACAACTGTTTACTATTACTGTTTTCTATTTAGTCCATAATATACATTTATAATAAGATAATAACGTAAATTATGATTCATTTAAAATTATTCCAAGTAAGGTGACTGACCTCATTCTAGTTCTCAAACAATCGGTAATTCCATGAACTGTACACTTAGTTCCTTTGATTACAATGAGAAACCAAGAAAATACAATAAATGAGTACACTTACCTACTTCAATCATGACTTAGACGGTTTCTCAGCTATTCGTTTTATTGACAACTACTTTGAAATGGTTATGACGCATTTCAATACGGTTCGCTAGGCTACAAAATGCTGTAGTTCAAAATATTGAGTAGGTACTACGCTTTTATGTTGAATCGTTCAAGTGTTGTATTGAAGCAGTTTTGAGTGCGAAGTGTGTTGTATCGATGTATGAAAAGGTATTCTAAGTCGTTTTAAAACATTGATACGATTATGATTATAGATTTATCACACCTGAGGCGTTTACCTTCTTAGTATCATATTGGTATTAAGTGAAGCATAAAAAATAATATGTGTGTGTTAATACGTGTAGTTACGATCGCCGATACCCACACAAATATGAGATGTGTTTTTATGGAGTTTTCTTTTAAGAAATGGTGTTTTTTTTTCTGTAAATAGCATTATTCTTATCGTACTAAGGTAGCCTTTAAAAGCGTTTCTTTTCAGCTATTTCAGTTCTAAACGTTATCTTTTAATTATCATGATGATATTAATCTTACAGATCTTTATATTGTATTAACATCAATAAAATAAAGGCAACAGGAAAATATTTAAAACACCCCCCCTCCCCCCACCTTTGTAAGTCAAGCAGTATCTACGTACTATAGGTATAACAAAATACTTAACATTTGACACTTTGTAACTTTAACTTCAAGTGCATACAGAAAAAAAATACACAATAGGTTACTGAATATCTGTGGAAAATCATTTCTAACGCGTTCATTAATGGCTCAGTACGCAAATGTAGCATTAGGGTACACAATAAAAAAATGTTTGACGTGAGAGTATTCAGAACAACATATAATGTTCCAAATTTTATTAATTATTTGTAAAAATAATAATATCAAATGTTAGCAAATATGTAATATCTTTAAACGAGCAATTATTGTATATATCACCGATCTCGGTAATGTCTTCAACGACTTTCATGAAATTTTGTATGTAGGCGGCTTCGGTGTCGATACATCGATTTAGCTAGGTTTTATTTTCAGAAAATGTCGTTTTAACCGTGTTTTCATTGAATAAAAACCTCCTACAATATCATTAGAATACGAAGCTAAATTTCGGCACCATTTACGAAGTTAGAATAGCTCGGTCGGGAAATCGGGTGCCTTGAAACGCAGAAAACCCGGGTTCAAATATCGTCTGATTATTTCTTTTATTTTTTCTCTTTTTTCGAGTTCTTTTTGTGAGAAAAAAAAATTATGTACTAAAAAAATCACCCAGCAAAGCTCGGTCATCTAGGTGATATATATAAAGGAAAGTCGTGTGAGTTACACTATTTATAACTCACGAAAATTTGAACCGTATTTGACTGAAAATTGGGTGGACGGTATCTTAGAACAAGGAGACGTACATACGCTACATATTTTTGTAAATATAAAGCTTTAAAAGAGAGCAATAAGGAATAAATGTTGGTATGGAGAATGAGTTTTCTTAATTTCCATCCCTTTTTGGCTCTGAATCTGCGACAGTTGTTAAAGAGGTGGATGGTAGATATTCTGGTGAGGCAGATAACTCTACCACCAAGCACGTGTACCGTCGTGATTATACTGAGTGGTACGACCCAACAAACGCAAATAGAGATAAAATTAAACATTACAAAAAATATGTAAAATTTTTGATAATTGAATGATTTGTTTTAGGTTTGAAAACCATTTCTTGTAACGAGCCAAGCCAAGTCTAAACTATTACTACTTTATGTAAATTACCATCAAATTAACTAAATATCCACCTGAAAGTAAGTAGCTACTGCAGATAGACATCAACAACACAGACACTAAGAAAAAAGAACTATTTCTCAAACCCTCAGCCCATCAAACCATTCTAAACACCCGGAACATGACGATTCATTTGGCGGCTGATTCAAGTAAGTCTCTGATTAACGTAATATGAAATGTCGGATAGTTACAATAACAGGAAAAACGTTATATCGCTATAGCAACGACCGTGTCTCGATAGCCAGTAATTATATTTGGCAGAAATGACCTCTGTTTCAGCAAGCACGTCGTACATTATATTTGCGGGTCATGTAGGAAGTGGACAATTATAAACGATTATACCTTCATACTTCTTTGTTATATCACCAAATTATAATTGATTTGTTCACTTCGGTATTTATTATTATATGCACATCATTTTTGTTTATGTTATGTTATGCTGGACATAGGCCTTCCCTGAGCCTGATCTGTCTTGTACCTTCTGAATTTAGCGAATACCCGCTGTCTTCGTCAGATTGGCCTCCTTTTTCCGAGACGTGGACGTGGACGTGGTTATGTTGGTTACTTACTCCCAATGGAACACTTAATACCAATGGTTTTTAAAGTCTTAAAACTATTAAAAACTTGTCGAAAACATTTGAATAAAATCTATAAAGAAAAAAGTTACCTATACAATATTCAAAACAAACCACCCCCGGGGTAAATATTACCCTTTTACAATTTGCATGGGAAAAGGGCAAAAGCCACTGAGCCCGTAGTATCCTTGTCCAAATAACTGACTATGTTTTGTTATTGCTGAATGGGATGTGTTTTGTTTTTGGGTATAAAGATCTTTATCTATTTACCGTATTTTTTTTGTAAAGATTACAGTTTCTTTTTATAAAAATATTTAATCGTCATTATTAACTGATTTTTTATTATTTACTTGTCATATAAGGCATTTGCAGATGGATTATAGTATAATTATGAAGTTATTATATTAGCAATGTCCGGTTGGGAAATTAAGAAGAACCTTAATTTATCTTTTGTCATTTTTTGGCTGAGAGTGCACCCGTTGTCTTTGATGTTGCTGGACCCCAGAAATGGTCGGATTAATTGTCGTCTTTAAATTTTTGATATAAAACAATATTAAAATCAATTCTGACAACTATATAACAAACGAAAGTTTTAACAACGTATGGGAATGGCATTATTTACAAAACGATGAATTGCCCTTTCATACATTTCTATTTGTAATTTATGTCATTGCTAATAAAATAACCCAGTACTGACTAAAAATAATGTTCTAATAATACTCGTATTTACGAAGTTCATTGTTTTTACAGTGTTATGATAAAAAAATCTTTAAATTAAAAGTGGATATCTAATACGATAATATCGTAAAGTATTTTATAGGCAAATTTACGATTGACCCTTACAAAATTTGCAAGGGACGCCTAAAAATTTCGACGAGGGAGCGTCTAGCGCCACTTTCACACATCCGACTGCCCTCGTTATCGACAATAATACGAGCTCACGCGTTCGCCCTTCCTCCCCGGACGCTGATGCCTTTTTATTAAAATGTCTCCGTAATACTCTGTGATGTGGTTCAGTAACGTAAGCACTTTAGCGCAAGGCTTTGTATGTAATTTTTCGCCATAATTGTTATTAAAGAAAGAATATTACACGCATTCATTAACACAATATGAATCAATTGTATTGGAAAAATCATTAGTCATTACTCATGATGGAAAAGTCAAAACATAGTGGTTAAGTTAGCAGCGCATACAATGTTTAATGGACAAGTGAACTGGTTATTTGATAGATGGTTTTTACTGTATGCAGGAACAATCACAGTGACTTAATAGAAACCATAAAAATAAAAATTATAATAGTTGTTATAAGTAGGTGCTATTTCAAATTCAAGTTTAATTAAAAACCAAAAACAAGCTTGTAACCCTGATGGCACGTGTTATTAAAATGTAATTACTTCAACAGTTTGTGTATATAAGTAAAAAAAGCGTTATTTTCGTTGGTTTTTCAACAAACTCATATTAAATTTAACGCGCGCGGGGTAACTGTAACCGCAGACAATGGAAAGCACTTAGTTTCAATGGCAGGTTTTAAAATCGAAATGAAGACGGTAGGGTTGTCACTAATTAAAAATAAATAATAAATTCCACATAATTAAACTTAGCTAACTTACTACGCGAATATATATAATTAAATTAATAGGACGTGTAAATTAACTTCGTTTCATAAGATATACACTCCGCTGGGCAAAGTACCGCCTAAAGGCTTCCTGATTTGCTGTTTATTCTAACAGTTGTACTGTTAGCGAGATATGCTTTCTGAAGCACGGAGGCAAAATTATTTTACCACCGATTAGGCACCCAACTCATTCTTGCCCATTCTAGTAACCCTTTCACGAATATTTCCAAGTCAGGGTGAAAATAGGCCCGGTTATTTAATTACACGTGACGTCATAGCCGTGCTTACCCATGAGGGAGACTCGTGGTAACTATATCTGTCTCTCTCTCCGTTAACGGCTAATCGCGCCGAGATAAGCGGATATGGGGAGCTTTGTGAGATCAACGTTAATTGGGCAAGGAAGCTTGAGTTATTGGGCCACCAATTTAGGTTAGGTAACCGACGTCCCGAGCACGTATGTTATGTATACATGTTACAGATAACGTACGGAGATAGAAACAACCATTCCTTGGATGCACAAATTCGAATTAAAATCTTTATTTCGTATTCATAAACTATAATATGAGGTCTCATAGTGAAATATAAAGAAAAAGAAATTGAGTGTATTGCCGTTTCCTTCACTCTAAATACTCGCACAATGTCAAAGACAAAGATGGCAATACAAAAAAACGATCCTTTCATATTACAGCACTCTGATGTTGCATAGTAGTGTTTGTGAATGCGGAGGTTAATCGTATAAGTACCTATCATTGACACACTTATGCACCTCAATTTATGATTCTAATACTATTTCGGTAAGTATATTAAAAATATCGGTTATTCAGGTTTATATTACCTTAAGTTAATTTTTAGCAATGGACTTGAGGAAGCACCGTCTGAATCAATATAGCCTCCGCCGTACAATCGTAAAATACTCAAAATATAGTATAAGACACTCTCAAAATCATATTTGCGAAAATGTTACATCATTACAACCCATAATTGTCCCACTGCTGGGCTCGGGTCTCCTCTCACGAGGTGAGGTGTTACATATTACCTAAAATGTTACATATTACCTAAAATATATATATTTTTATTAAGGGTTAAAATGAACTCTGAATATTCTCTCGTGTTATAACTAAGAGTATGTATCTTTGTGTGCAGTATTTTGAAATTATAAGACAAGTTTCTTGAAATAATATTTTGTAATTGGCTTTAAGTTTAATTAAATCATTCCACCTGTATAGCAGTAAGGTTAAATTGTCGACCCCGAAGTGATTTAAAACTCGGCTTGCACTCAAATCCAATTAAGACCACAACACAACCTTAAGAACCTTAAGATGAAACGCATCTAGAAAACTTATGTGAGCGTGACTTGAACTAAATATGGATAAAATAGAACTATATTACTTAATCAGCAGTGATAGGCTATTGGTTAAAACATTGGTGTTCCGAACTGAATTGAAGGGGCTTGAATTTCATTTCTGAACGCCTTTAATTTTCAAAAACTTGTTATAAGTTAATTATCCCTTGCTTCGGTGAAGAAAAGCGTCTTAAGGAAACTTACACAACTGAGAGATACCCATAGTGTGAAGGATCTACTCGCACGTGACCGGCGTGGAAGTCTATAGTCTGTACAGACCAGAAGAGTACTCGTTACATTATGAGAGGAGACCCGAGCCCAGCAATGGGATAATTACGTTTTGTGATGAGTATGATGATAACACACTGCATTCTAAATTATTATATCAGCTTACGTAGTTGACTGTATCAAAAGACGGATATAAATCTTACATTAATAATATTATACTGAAATTGTTGTGAAGAAACACGAAGAAATAGTTTTTTTTTTTTTAATAAAATAGATAAAATATAAACATAGATAATTTTATTTCTTCATCTATTCACCGTTTGTATGAAATCGTAAAGCAATCACTTACAGACCTGACATAAATATGTCCAAATACCAACCCCATGTTCCCAGTAAGACAGTAACGGGAAGCGACACGTAATACAAAATCGATAAGAAAGTGTCTGTGATGGTAGTGATTGTTAATTCGATTAGTGGTTAATAGGATCTGGTGGAAACCAAACAACCAGCCTTATGTTGCCACACTGTTATTAATACTTTGTATGTATAATACATACACACATTGTGAAGTCTTCGGAGCAGCTCTTGAGTAGATCTGCACGTGGATTGTAATCTTAGCCTCTCATTCCCGGCGTAGGGACGGTTAAAGGTTTTGGAGATGATGATGAGATCTGATGGTTCACTAACTGAGCTGAATCCTGTTAACTTTGGACATGTAGACACTCATATTACAATTGAATGGTAACGCCGACGTAGGTATTTAATTTTTTTGCGGTAAGAAATATTTATTTTATCTTTACTTGACCTTTAAAGCGAATTGTTACAAAAATATTTTTAGACATAAAGACAACCATATTACAATTGAATGGTAACACCGAAGCAGTTATTACACTCCTTCGCGGTAAGAATAAATTATTATATATTGACTTAGTTACAAAAATACTAAGTTACAAAATTTTACTTGGATCATTTTCTAGGGCATTCATCCATATTTTTAAATACTATAGGTACAGAGTACTGTAAATATTGAATGTGGTGTGAAGTAATATTATTTACTCTGTGGCTGTAGTAACTTAATTATTAAACTTTATGTTATTTAGTATAATAAGTTTATGAGCTGTTAAAACAGTTTAAGTGTAATAAACGCATATAAAAATTCATACACGCCTGATAAAAATAAATAGCACACTACAGATAGACACAGAAATAGCCGTACTTTTTTGAATTAAACTTTCGTGTTTTTTGAAACGAATTGAATTATTAGTAACATGTAAATAACCAACTGAATATATATATAATTCCTCGTTAATTTTTAACATTACAAGTTGTACATTATCTTGGTATTGTCAATATATTTTTTTTCTAATTCTGTTTATTAATACGAGAAAGGCAAAGATTTTACTTATTTTTAAAAGAATCGTTAAAGTTACAAGAACAAATGCAGAGGGTTAAATTATATGTATAATATGTGTTACAAATATATTTAAAAAAGACAAAATATATTAAATAATGTAAAAATAGTAACACTTCCACCATACAAATAACGATCGAATTACGTGTACCTACAGAGCTGTATTAATAAGATGTTAAAATACCATAAAATCGAACCAATCAGAAAGCAAATTTAGTAACGTAGTGATGTTATATTTAAGACGGGAATTAT
>DWPA01002478.1:0-15691 GCA_018251375.1 Calpodes ethlius
TCAATTCATAGTATTTGAATTGTGCTTTCCACGTTATTTTCTTTTGCTTCGGTAAAGGAAAATATCGTGGAAAACTTTATGCAGGTTTCCCCCTTAAAATTTACCCATTATGTACTCGAACGTGTGTGAAATCTGCCAATGCGCATCCAAAATAGTGGACTTAGGAGCGTATCCCTCACCTAGTGAGCGAAATCCCGAGCTCGACAATGAGAAAGTTACGGCTTGTAATATAATGATGCGATGACCTTGGACATTTATAACACCAAAGGAATCATCGGCGAAAAAAGAACAGAAGATGAAAGATTAATTCCCACATAATTAGACACGATTTAGACACAAAAGCAGACTTTATGGCTAAATCTATTGCACCGCCTCTAGCGGTATTAGCGAAACTTGAGCAATAATGTATTCACGTTTATCTTAATAGTTACAGACGTTTTGATAATACTCTAAAGTAAACTGAGAAGCTGTGCTTACCTGTGTGAAGCTTTTGATTTGGTTCGAGATAAAATATTCTCAAATAATCTTAATTTCAAGTAAACGAGTTTGATTAAACCATAATTTTATATTAAAAATACATTTGTGCAAGTGAAAGTACAGCACATTTATACTGTATCAAAGCAAAATTCGAATACAGATCCTAATGGATTTTTCCATGACAATAATATGGTTTTTCGTTGTAAGCCTCTCAAGCCTTCCAACTATTTTCATACAAAAATCATACTATAACGACTTACTTTTATTCCGCGAAAGAAGGACATAAAACTAATGAATACATTTTAATGTTATGCATTTCGTTTTAAAAGATACTTTGTAAACAATCCATTATCGTTTTAATATTGTTTAAATTAGTTTCATCCACTCTCATTTTATCCACTATGGAACTTTACCGAAAAATAAAAAGGTATACAATCCCAAAATACCGATGGCCGTACATCCCGAGACCTCATTCCGCACATGACCTGGTGAGTCTGTGGAGAATTTTCTTAAAAGGCAGCCCATAAGGAGGTTTGGGGCACGCGATCGTTACTTATGCATTAACCTGAGTTGCCGTAATCGGGCCCTAGGGGCCGTTGCCGTCTTGCCGCATGATTTTATTCCACCACTACCTTGGAAAACGAATTTTGACAGCGAATCTGTTACGGGCTTTATAGCGGGCGTCTTCGGGCTCTTTAAGTACTTAACCTAATCAAGTTCTTGTGTTTCGATATCAGAAGATTTACTACGATACGGGCACTGAGGACATTTATTTTGTACGTCCATTTTTCGACTTACTTGCATAGATAGGGCTCACGGTTAGTCCATTAAGTTTAAATTCATACGTGGACAAAGCATTTATATTTATTACGCTATTGAAAATATTTTAAAGTAAAATAATTAAAGCTATTGATAAGCCGGCATAATATTATGAGTATGTACGGGATTTAAAAAAATATCGATAATTATATTAAAACTTCAATTGGAACTTGTACTTGTATTGACTGTTGAATGGCCAACACTAAAATCAAAATTACATTTTACGAATAAGTATACGCGATGTCTATCTAATCGGAGTATAAAACTTCATTAGTATTTATGAATCCTATCGAAATTAAAACGATATAAACCTCATGCTTAATAAGCTTAGAAGGTTCAGGAATTAAACTTAAACCTTTCACCCGTTGCCTAGTTTGAATCTCGATTTGATTCTCGTCCGGAGCAGATATTTTTTGGGCGAAATAAATGTTTGTCCACAAGTCATGACTGTTGTTGACATGACTGTCCACAAGTGATGTCTGAATTGTGTTTTCCATTACACCCACAATACAGGGAATTCTAGTACCGGAGCATGAATGTGTAAGTGTTCAGCGTTTATCATAATAACAAGAACTTATTACGTGTTTCCAAAGATTAACTAGTATTTAATAGGTATCTATACTTTGACGGCCCCGTAGTCTAGTTGGTAGTGAGCCTGCCTGCGAAGCGTGGAGTCCTGGGTTCGTTCCCGGCCGGGGCAGATATTTAGGTGATAGATAAACATTTGTTCTCGGGTCATAGGTGTTAGTGACGTGTCATTTGTGTTGTCCATGCCACCCGCGATACAGGGAATCTTACTGCTGGGATATGAGTGTGTTTACTCGCGTTTCCAAAATTGACCAGTTAACCAACTCTTAGAGTAATCGTTTAAGTTTCCTCATTTTCTTTCTCAATGTACTCCCGAGCACATACTGTATTAATACTAGGATTATAAAGGTCATTCTCCATTAAGTCTTAACATATACAAGCACGACATAATATTTGCTGGTAACTAAATTATGAATAAATTTTACGTAAACAAAATCCCAAACACATTAGACGGAATTGAAAATAGAGTCGATGAAAAGGTTAAAAGTAAAGTAAAAGCTTTAAGTATAAGAGATAGACAGTTTAGTTAGAGAGGACTTCAAAGTGAGAATAATCCTATTAATATTATATGCAAATGTAAATGTTTTTTTTAACATCTTTGGATGTTTATTTTTCCATCGCAAACTAACTGTTGTACGGTTTTACATGGTACCCACCATGCAAATGCTTTAGGAGATACATCAGATCGCTTGCACTTTCGAATTGCGTGCCAACTAAAGTCGTGTTGTTTTACTCTGTGCAGGCTCTAATATCTAAAGTTATTTTTGTGTGAGTAAAACAAATATAGATGGTTGCTTGCTTAAGAAACATATTAAATTATTTTCGGAACTATTGTTTTGGGAGACCAATAAGGTCTCATATACTCCACAGGTTAGGTTCCTTTTGGGATCTTTTAGGCCTCTATAGCAATAGGTGATAATTCTTTGAAAATGATGCCACAGGCGTCATGTTAAGAAGGAATGTGATACAGCGGCAGCCCATATCTAAGATTAGATTTTAGGATAGATTTTTCCTCGGTTGTGTTTACTTGAGATAATATTAAAAAAAAAAAAAAATAATCGTTTGCATATATATTTCGACTAAATCTTGCAAGCTGAGGAGTTCAAATTTGACACATTGCTTTGATATGATACCTAGTGGCCTTATTCAGGATTGACTTTAGACGAGGAAACTCCACACAAGTGATAAAATAATAAAAATAAATAAAAATTTTAAACGGGCTACATTACGTACTCACCTTATTACGTGACTACCAATTCTTTAAGACTTAAACATCTCCAGACAGATCTATAAGAACCCTCATTCTTCGAAAGATCCATGAATAAAGAAAATAAAAATACACTTTCAACAGCCGACAGTTAAATGTTTTCTTTTGGCAGAACAAATTGGAAAGCTTCTGTTTTTGTATAGGACTCGGTACGCCAAACGTTCAGCGGTTAGGAGAGAAATTGCCGAATTAATGAATTGTACTATAGTACTAGAGTAGTACTAAGTTCTTCGGCAAATTTAAATGCGGGTTGCTCTCAAGAGTTAAAAGTGTTTCACTATTGAACTGTTGAACACCTTTTGGACTTCAACTGGATTGTAAATAGTATCAGGCGTTATTTTACAAAATCCAACTTTCATTATTTACCGGAACGTTTTTGTTTGCTTTGCAATAATCTTTGATCAACTGTTAAGATGTTATATCTATACCAAAATTTAAGACATACAAAGTACCTCCATATGGGTAATTGCTGTGTAACTTATCGTGTAAATGCTCCATTTTGGCGCAAAACATTTCATGATGGTAGCAAATATGTCGGTATATTAATTTTATTAATATTGTACGTGTATATTTATTTTATGGTAGGTAGATGTCATTCAAGTTTTAATGAATGGACATACATATTGGTCGCAGATTGTTGTATGGGTACTACACTTATGGTAACTTATAACTCCATCTTTATCTAAATAGCAATAATATGGATCTAGCTTTTAGATGTACTGATATACTGTGATCCAAACTGCAATTTTAAGAGCTCCGCATCCGAAATGGCAGAATTTTTCTTTTTTCTAGATGAACCATTTTATCAACAACATACTAGAGTATTTCAGATACTTTAATTTTTGATTCAGGATACTTCACTTTTTTGTTACATTTTGGAAAAATCACTCCACGCTTTACAGATATAATATTAACTAAATATTAATTAACTAACTCTAAGACACTACGCGATGAATAGTGAGAACTGGTTCGTTTAATCTTTTTTATATTTAGATTTGTAAATACTGATAAAAAAACTATTACTCATTATTAGCATATGGAGGTGTAAGTATTTTTTAATTATTATCAATCAATCCCTAATCAAAATCCTACCAAATGGTATCGTATCTCTTATACAGTCTCAGAAAGCTCAGAAAGTGAGTCAAAGCCTATCAACGCTTTCCTTGAAGATTTCCACATCATATTATTTGAACTACATATGACACAATCCTTATAAATTTTCGTCATTACATGTTTAACCACAAACAACAGCAACTACTCCAGGTAAATAACCTTTGCTTATTTAGCTAAACATATTATAATGTTGCATTGGAACTAAAGTTTCCACGCTATTCCGTGACAAACGGACGGCGCTCGTTCTCGAGGGAAACATTCGAGCTATTTAGTTCTATTGCATTTCACTGCCGTCCACGCCCACATTACTTTGATCACCCGCGGCTGCTCGGGGGCACTTCGAATAAATAAATACAGTTTAGAACCGTATTTTTGTTTAAAACGTGTTGTTGTGAATGCAAGAAGAAATCGTAAGATCGAAATTGCGATGTTATTAGGTGCTATTAGCTTGGCAACTAAGTTATTGGCGAATAAGTTCGTGTGTAAAACTTTATTCCTTGTACTGTACTGCTTCGACTTTTTTCGTATTGCCAATATGATCAAGAGAGCCATTCAAACACTTAAACTCGAAGTCTTGTCACATCCGCGCCACTAACGGATTTAAACGTTTTTCGATTTCTTTCTTCTACTAATTCTGCCACCAAGTGAGTTGTTCGGTTAGTCAATTTGTTTTTGACTTTGGTTGATGAAAGTTGGCGTTATATGGGTTCTAAGAATAAGTGTCTCAATCTATCATTCAGAGTCAGTTACAAACATAACCGAATTTATTCGAGTTTATATAAAGTTAGCTTGAATCTGTGCCTTATAATATTAATATAATATCAAAAACAAACATATAATTTTCATCAAAACATTACCTTTGCCAAACCTTTTGAAACCAAAAAAATGTATCAACCATTTTATTACCACGGCTGACTTCTGTTTTACTCCGAAATTTCTCTCCCAACCTTTTCTTTGAAGTCCTAACGCCTAATTCACATGACATTACCTCAAAGAGCTTAAAAAGAAATTAAGCTCGGTTCCGCTCCCACCAAAGCCTTATTCCGTAAACGTAAATCAAAAGAGGCAATCGCAAGCACGCGGCGGGTTGAATAGTCGGTTCGCATTTTAATTAATTAAGAGCGAGAAGGGGATAGATAGAAGGCGACGGGCTATGTTTACGCACGGAGACACCTTGCGAGTTGCGAATGTACGTTCGTTCTGCGCAGCTTAGCAGGAAGCCTTACTCCATTAGGAAAATTAATGTTTTGAATTACTCGTGGGCAGCCGAGGTGCGACAGCGAGCGCAGAATAAGGATGTTGTGCCCCGGTTCCTCAGAATGGTTTGTTGCGGATCGTCTCAGCAGAGATAAATCTTCGTGGAGTAATTTAAAGCTATACATTTTGTTGTTTAAATTGATTATTCTGTGTGACTATTCGGACTTTGTATTAATAATTAGATATTACAAAGATATACATTTAAAGTAATTTGAGCGCCAACGTGTACTCGCCTTTAATTAAAAAAATCTTCATGTTAGAAGTACATTGGAGGAATCGATACACCTGAAAGTTCTCCAAACACAAATATGTACTTTGTTTTTTTATGTAAATAGGCAAAAAACGAGACGATGGTACACCCACCACGTTACAGCTACCTAATGGTAATTGATCACTTACCCATGGATACCAGCAACGTTAAAATCATGAAATACAATCTTTCAACCCAAAGTTCTACCACCAAACAGCGTTTCTGGATTCTTTTGCCTCCTACGACAACCTGGTCAACCAACGTTGGGTAGCGATTGGAGTCAATATTTTGAGAAGGTCAAATGCAGTTAAAATAGACCCATCAAACAATCCATCAGTTGGCTCACCTACAAATCTGTTTTGCTGTAAGCATAAAACAAAAGTTGTACCAGGAACTGATATTTAATGCCACATTTGTTAGTGTGAACTGTTAATCCCATCTGTGCGAAATGTAGTGCTTCTCGGTAGCATTCCTCTTATAGAAGTAGCAACATTAGAAGCAAGAAAGGAAAATATTGCCAGTCTGCGCTACGATCGTCGCCGGCATTTGTAAGAGCGTTCAGTTTGTTAGAAAAAGCGCGCGGAATTGCAGCCGCGTCTTAGCTCTCGACGCGTTTGTCAAGATCCAGCGCCTCTTGCGACCTCTGGATGTAAAGAAACTGGATGAATATTTGAGAATAATGGAAGATGTCATATGTCTTTAAAAATATCTCATTTGATAGCGACGTCATTTTGTGGGAAAGTTCAAGTTTCGTAGTTCAAGTCGTAGAAGCCAATAGATGAACTAAAGTCCTGCTTTTTTTGATAGCTTCGCGTCCGTAATGCCTCTTGATGTTATACATAATTAAATAATACATCTTTCAAACTTACACTATCAATATTATTATGAAGTAATCATTATCATTACAAAAGTTATAATGCCTGTATGAAGCCTGTCTGACTAACTATCCCTCTATCGTTTAAATCTATGGCTAAACAACTGTTTTCTTTTACTTACGAAGCACGAAATCCTTCTTCTGTTTTCTTTCTTGGTGATCAACCTAATTATGATACCTTTCGTGTTGCTGTTAGGCTACGCTGGTTAACAATCAGGAGACTTCATTGCTACTAACACAAATTTATGAACAAATAGACCTAGACCTAGAGACCCGTTCTGCGCTCGATATTCGACCATAATTCAAAGAGTCAAAGAATTAGTTCACATTAACAGTATTTATGTATGGTTCAAATACATGGTAGTGTTTTATTTATTGATTTAATATACTTTATAAGCATTGTTATTGAACAATGTTAGCATCTGCACCGACATATAAACTATAAGTGTGCCAAATTTCATACTCATCCATCCGCGCAAGTTTCGTAAAAGGGGTCCAAAGTTTTTGCTTCACGTATTAATATAGATGCATAACTTTATTAGCCCTTCCAGTAATCTTACTCTGTACTCACCGGGGCGTTGGCTCGAACGCCTACGCTGTAATAGGAAAGGAAACACCAAGAGTTGCGCTGCGCTTTTGATGCGGGATTTACATGAGAGCAATTATTTTCTCTGTGAAACGATTGCACCCCCGCGAACACAAGTGTGGATGCAGTCACACTGCATTAAATGTTGTGAAAGTACTCATTACCGCATTAGTGTGTGAGGTGCTAATAACTTAAGGTTTCCTTGTCGTAAGAGTGGTGAGGGTCTTTAATTACTACTGGATGTTTGTGTAGTTTAACTCGCATAGACCACAGTTTTAACAGCTAATTGGTTCCGTAGCCTAGCTGGTAGTGACGCTGCCTGCGAAGCGAAGGGTACTGGGTTCGATTCCCGGCCGGGGCAGATATTTAGGTGACAGATAAATATTTATTCTCGGGTACCGGGTGGTAGTCACGTGTTATTTGTGTTGTCCATGCCACCCGCGATACAAGGAATCCTACTGCGGGGTATGAGTATGTTAGCGTAAGCGTTTAGCGTATAAAACCGAAAAAAAACGGTGCGATCACTTGTACCCTGGTACTTATATTCCGTGTAGTGTATAAACATTACAATACCTAACCTGAAGAAATCATTTATCTGATAAATGGTAACATAAATATTCGCTTCTGTCAGAAATTTAACTCGAGACCGTTAGCAGCTGGGATCATTGTCAACTAGCTTAATGTCGTCTGGTTTGAAGGAACGAAAATAAGATATTGTAAAAATATCGAAATACGGATGTCCATATCTGCGAAGCGAGTTTCCTTCCGAACAAAATAAGTATTGTATTAACGAACCTTCTTAAGTCAGTAGCTATTTTTAGGTCATAATTTTTATTACTAATAATATCATGTATTGTCAATTAGGATCAAAATTAAGCGTGACTAAAATTAGTTTTTATCAAATTAAAATTATCAGCCTTTTCAAAAGATTACAATCATATTTTTATAAATGTATGTGAATAAAAACTTGCATAAACGACCACGCAGGTATAAAATGAGTCACATGCTAAGCCCTACAAAGCGACGGAGTAGATTAGTAACAATGCTTTTAATAAACAAAATTACTTTTTTTATCTTCCATTTATATTTTATTCAAACTATCATCAATGCTGGCTATTGTCTTAATGACTGCTAATACAAATTTGTAAGTGGTTTGACTGTAAAACTGTTCTATCATCGTATATCATAAAAACTACGTGGTTATGCTAAATTGTAGAAGACAAGAAAATATTTATTTCATCCAATGTCTTATGTTTGAGAATAAGAAAATAATTGTGAAATGTAAGTTTAGTTCTGACGTATTCCCGGAGCTTGCATGCAAGTGCAAAAGGAATTCTTTAGGGTAGTTGCAGTAGCTTTTCAGGTAGTAAATATTATAGTTATAATATTTGAAATGAAGTAGGCAGATAGGTGGTTCGAATATCATAATAATATACTGCACTCGCGCGTATTGCACATTAATATTTACTAATAGCAATAGGTCTCCGCGCTAAGTAACAATACACTATTTATAGTATATACTAGCAAACTCAGCGCGCTTCGCTGGGAAATAAAATTGCCTATTGAAGTAGATACATTACTGCGCTGCTTGGTGGTGAGTTACCATAAATAAGCATAGCTTAGCATGGCTTCTCCATGAAAAAAATCATATACATGCCAATGTTCATAATGATCGCTCAAATAGTTTCCGAGTTTATGGATTTCATATATTCAATCATCCTTCTTTATACATACATTATTGACCGTATGGGCTCAAAGTCCATAGGAATAAAAGCAACAAATTAAGTAGCCTACAAAAATAATAAATAAATAAAAAATATCAACCATCCACTGAATCATAAGCTTCACTTTAAGGAGTTAATGCTAATGACATCACGTGCTGGGGATTCCGCCAACTTGGAACTAAGCCGAGCGATGGCGGGCGGAGCCTTTCTTTGTGCGTTAAGTCGCTACAATCTGTTTGTTTTGTTCAATAGCGCTTGTTTAACTGTGACAATACCAATAACTTATGTACCAGCCGATCGATTGAATACTTACTTACTTTATAATAATAAAATATACCTGTTACATACTCGCAGTAGCTTCCCCGGCGCGAAGCATGATAACCGAGTTTTTCATAATGTTCTTGAAGGTGTGTAAAGTCTGCCAACCCGCACTTGGCCAGTATGGAAGATTATAGCCTGAACACTTTACAATGTAAGAGGAAACCCGAGTCCAATGGGTTGCAATGAACGACTAAGTGATTAAAAACGATATGAATAAATGTAGAATATGACCATATAATTTCCTAAATTTACTTTACTCCCTCAAGGTAAGCACAAGTTATCCTCCATTAAAATATTTCGCGGTGGTTCGTTCCTCAATCACGCTCAAATACGATCTAAGCTCACATTAAACTTTCGTACGCGAACTTCTAGAATAAGACGTGTATTTTGAGCTGAGAATTTTAGCGCGCTTACAAGCTTTGGAATTTGGGACGACAGGTGACAAGATAAAAGTTTGAGATTTTACATTTGTACGTACAATACAAATATATTTCGTTCTTTCTGTTTTGCGTTAAATTAAGTTGTCCCTCGTCTTTATAAATAAGTAATCTTTAGTACGTCAAGAAACTCGTCTCGGAATAAAAAACCAAATATACTATTTAAAATTCTACGGTGTTGAGGTTCTTTGAAATTAAAAATATAAATATTATTTTACATTCATAAATAATCCTTACCGAATAAAATTATAGCGATTTCAAAGAGGCGAATAATTTTTATTTTTAATGTATGCTCAATAATTTCTTAGTACCTTCTTTATTTAACTGTGAGTAATCGTTCATAATATAAGATGAATCTTGAGACTTCGTCTGAGGTAATATTGTATAAATACTCATATACATACATATTTTGTATATATACCCTTTCATTTTAGTCTTCTAGAGAATGAATTTTCAAAATACCATCCTAACAAAAACATAAATGTGAAACGAGAGCCAAGTTCAATATTAAGAATATGCATCGTTGTCAACTTCGCCGATAAAAAAATTGAGATCTGTATAGGTGCCAAGTGCTTTGTAGAAAATCCTCAAATACTAACAAGAACTTGCAACATTTCAAAACAGATTTATATAACAATTTCCTGTTTCACCACAACGTTTGCTAATTAATACGTATTATGATATAAATTCTTAAATTTTTACTCATAATGCTCACTCAAATGAATTATATAAATAACAATGCGTTTATTGCACTAAGATTATAAATCTCAAGATTTGACTCTGCAAATTTTCACCTACAGGCTGTAATATTATTTGTCCACTTATAAACTTATTTTCGTAAGTATTTTTTCGAAAATTTAGTATCTAAGTAAAAAAATAACCAATTCAATTCTTCGGCTTAAATTATACCGCCATAGCGGCTGCTGTGTCGCCAGTTTCTTTTCTTTAAACTTGGCTGGAACGCTGCCATGTGTATAGTTCTCAGTGCCCCCACTATACTATACATATAAAGAACCACTGTGCACGGTTTCAAGCTTCTTAGAGTCACTTACACCAAGCTGCTTATTAAACCTTCACTATAAAATAATGGCATTAGCGCTAACGAATCTTCAATATAATTTTGTTGCACAAAATAACTTTAGACGATTATTTTGCAACCGAAAATGTAATTTAAAAACGATTTTGCCATCCTGTTATGTTTAATAATTTATTGAAATGCAACTATATACAGAAGCATAAGGATTTAAAGTGTTGTTACATATTTTAAGTTTCATTTCATTCACTTTGATTTTTAAATTATATTAACTATGATTATTTTTATTTATGATAATAATAGCTTGTTTTTACAAAGTTACACAGAAACTCCATTAGTATTACGAAATAAAACTAAAACTTATTTTTTTAAAGTTAAAGTACTTAGGAGACTGAGGTTTTCTTGTACGTATTTATGTAGTAGGCAATGAAGCATATATAATTTTCTAGATAGATTAAAACGCATGTTATTGAGGACATTCATTTAAATACTAACAAACGTGAAATAATTAACAGGCTAACAGCGCTACCTGGTGTCAATCAAATCAAACTAAATCCATTGCCTGAACTGTTTCTGTTATACTCTAAGAATAACAGATGACACCACCTATACTTTTCAAAACTACATAAAATTTAGGGATTTTATAAAATTTAAGCCTTTCATTGATTCATAAGCAAAAAACTTTAAATTTTTGTTTCTACTATAACATGAATTATATTTTTATAACTGTTTAACGGTGTTACTAAAAACTGAGCTAATTAATTCTTTATAATTAATTTCGTAGAAGACCGTTTAAACCATTTCTTCGAACCAAAAAAATATTTCATTTGTGTTGTAAAAGATGTTCGTACTGGTTTACGGCTTCATATTTCACTATAACCATCGAATGGTACGGAAACAGAATAACAGTCTGCATTTTCATACCAATATTGCCTGGATTTCCGAACGAAATATTCCGAGTTTTATTGTTCGTCGTTCGAAGATAGCGATTCGAAGATGGCAGTTTTCGGCTGAACGCCAGAGATTCAGTATAAATTCTCGGCCCAGACCAAATATGCGTCAGCCACGCGAAACACGTTGTCTCTGCTGAGATGGAAGTATAGTAACAAATAATGTTTAAAACCGCACTTGAATTTGTATGAAACCAGTATATTGAATAAGGTCATACAAACAATAAAGATATCATCAACTTGTAAATATCAAAGCAAAATGATTTATTTCATCGTCGTATTTACCAAAGCGACCAAGGAGTGTCGGTGCCAAACCTTCTCCCTTAAGTATGTCTTCTATTAAATCTACTATTCTCCATAAAAGTTCTTATTTATCATGCATTTCCCTTTCTGGTTCTGGGAGTATGGCGGAGCGTAAAATGTATCCCCTCCCCCCCTATAACCAAAAAAAAATCTGAATTAGCGACTTGCCTTGAACCCAAAATGAGTTTTTAATTCTGATTTTTTTGGTTAGAGAGGGAGAGGGGGCGGGTTAATCTAACTTGTATCGGCGTTACACAAAGGAATACATACTTAACTTATTTTAGTTAGCGTAGAACAGCGCATATGTTTTAGTTGATTGAAAGTTTTAAAGGCTTTTCTCTTCTATGATCATATGGTGTCTATCAGATTATACTGACAAAAATACATCAAAATCAATCCATTACAGCTACGAAGCCACTCACAAATACACCAATCAACATATCCAACTTATAACGACCCCCTTTTTCGTTGAAGGTTAAAAACGATGCTAAATATTTATCACTCAAATTACTATATACATTTTACATAACATGAATACCCGAACTAGAATATTTGATTGAACACACAATTCATATAAACGAGACCTAAACGTTGGTTCTAGACTGTTCTGCATTCATTATTGATGATGCTTAATAGACAGCTTACTCAATAATAACCAGACATGACTAGATCTGACAGTTAATAGTTATAACTAAGATACATGAATCCGTGTGGAATAGTTCATTATCCAAATGTATGCAGTGCTTTCTAACGGCCATTCTCAATATTCTATCTACGCATAATATCTTGTTAATCGAGCACGTAAAGTAATAACAAGTTTAATGTATGTAACTTTCAGTAATTGCTAGGTGACTGAGGATTAAAGATAGATAGAATACTTGGAACTGCAATAAGTCGATGCTTATTGGTTTTCAGAAATGTTACCATTGTTTAAATGTATGCATACGAAAAATTAAATACATGATAAAAATGAAAAGTTTAATATATACCAATATAGAATAGTTTAGTAGTATAGTGAAAAAAAATTGTAAGTGTGCTGTTCACTATCGAGGAGTTCCTTCGTCTGAAGCCAACCATAACTGACAGGTCATACTTGTCATAAAATTGCATTGTCATTGGAACTAAAATAACATGTAAACATTCAACTTTGTATGTTAAGAGACAGTCTTTTTTATTTAACTTATAAGATTTGACTCGAGACAAACATAACAATAGGCTAACAAACTATTAAACTAACAAAAATCCAAGTTAAATAACAGCTCTTAAAAAGAAGCGAGAGTGAAATTGAAAAATGGCGCATCTTATTCATAAAAAAATACACCTTCGAATTTATGATATTAGTTTAGATTCTAAACCTTAGTAAACTCATTATTTGCTACCAGATTTACCAGCACGTAAAAAATAATAATAAATCATTAATGATAACGTGAAAACTAACCAAATCAAAGTATCGGTTGATATCGCAAGAAGCTGTACCAAGACCTGCAAGGAGTCTTCATTAGAGCACAGGAAATTATTCGTTGAGCAGTAATAACGTTAACAGGGTATCGTCTAACTAAATTAATGAATCTTGAGCAATCCCGCTCAGTTTAAAGAGATTTAATAAGAACGTTTAACGAGAAATAGTTGTATACATAACAGGCGTACTAAAAACGCAGACGGAAACTATTCTTGCATAGCTAAGGATCTGAAACACATGAACTTAACACACATCATTGTAAGTATTATGGAGAAGTTTTAGAGTTCTTTTACAATGTTTTTCGTTTACTGGAGCAAAATAATTAACAATTTTTAATATGTTTGTATGTACCAAAAATAACATAGTAGTTTAAAAACATAATAACATACTTTTATCTCATCCACCGTCCGATTTCATCATGAGATACTTATTGGATCATCCAGACAAGAGTACTTTTGAAAACAACACTTCGAACTACCTTTGAAACCCATCATTAGACCAGCTCTGCAACGATATTATATTCCATTGTCATCTGATTTACGAATGTACCCAATAAAAATATCACCTCCCTTACAAACTAGGATACTGACCAAAATTAAGTTACAAGACAGATTACACACACGAGTGAAGTCGAAATAAAAAAAAACTACTATTATTCTTCAGAAAAATAACGTTTAAACATCAAGGCTGTAACTTGCAAAAAATGGTTAATTTAAAAAAAACTACCGTCAAATTACACTTAATTTTAAATACAATGCATCCAGTTGTTTCATAAAACTAAAAGATGAAAGAAATGCTCATAAAACGATGCGAATAGACAAGTATATTAACTTCTTAGTCCTTATAATTATACGCGGCACGACATTGCTAACTATTACATTACTAGACAAGAATAAAACAAATCATTGCTCATTTAAATGTCTAGATAAAATCTCATTGAACCAATTCATTAAAATCAGATCGAATTATTATTGAACAATTCTATTCTATTTTCGTCAGTACCCTGTGATAAGGTTTGGACTACTTTAGCGCAGAGAATGTTTAATATTATAACTTGCTACGCGACCGAGCTTCGCTTGGATATTATTGCTTACTTAACTATGTAAATCAGCGCCATCTGTTTTTAAATACCTTATGTTGTATAGATTAATTAAATGCAACTGACAACATTACATAATAAATTCATTTTTATGATAACACGGATTATCGTGGAGATGATACTTACCCAAATCGATTTTCAAATATTGATGTTTTTACTAGAAAAAACAATTAAATCAATGATTATTTATGTTTTAAAACTTTGTTTTAAACAAAACTTCTATTCAAAACTATCCTGTGTTCATAAAGTACAATCGCGACCATAATTATAATTATAGTAATTGTACACCAGATGTTTCTGTCCACGTGTCACCAATTATGAGACAAAGGCTCGACCATTGTCGGCAGTGTGGCGAATGTTAGGCGTAGAGTGTTTATAGTAACTATTGCGTCATATTTTTGTAGACTGACTTCTATTTTGCATATCACTTCCAAATGAAATGTTATGTCCCTAAACCTAGTACAATTCAATTACTGATTAGCAGCTAATTCTAATTATATCTAGTCTGAAGGAACTAGATTCATTTAGGCAAAAGTGTACGCTAACAAAAAGTCAAAGGTTATTAATTTTGAACGCGTAATATAGATGACCATAACTTGGAAGGAATTGACTTATTTCCAGGATTTTTATTTTCAGTAGCGCTAATTGCTGAGAGTGGATACGATAGAGCTTTGTTACAACTTTGATAGATCAATTACTATCGGTTTGACCAGGCTACACACGACTGCAATATACATAGATTAATGTTTTAAAAAACTATAAATATGCTTTTTTAGTGTAATAATAGTATAAATGCTGTTGAATATTGAGGAGTTCCTTTGTCATGTCGTAATTTTCATGATGATGCATTGAAGTCAGAACTAAAACTATGTGTCAAATTTTAACATCGTGGGATATGTAGAAATAGTTCTATCTGCAAGTTAAAATAAAGCTTTTAAAAATATATATAAGATACATCACAATTTACCTAAATTATTCTTCATATAAAACAAAAATCCCTCTTTATTATGAAGAGATTTAAATATGTGACGAATTTACCCATAAACATGGGTTTTTCGCAGCAAAATTTGTAGAATTGTAGCTGATGTCGCTCTCCCGTCTAACTATAGGTATATCCACACAAAAACCAAAACA
>DWPA01002479.1:0-15691 GCA_018251375.1 Calpodes ethlius
AACACGCACGTATCAAATCAAAATCCATCACTGAAAACCGCATTAAAATCGGATTAGTGGTTTTGGAGATAAATGGTAAAATTGGTTTGCACACACAAACAAACAAACTAACATCCTCTCACTCAAAACCCACTTCATTCCCTTATGGGTGTAATATATATATATATTAGAATATATAACTCACTAATAACACAGCATACTAAATACAAAGTCACAAACTTTATCTCTTCATTATAGCGGGATACAAATTGGCAGTCGATTAGAACTTCTGATAAGAATGATATGTCTTGTCTCTCTTCAGCCCCTCAATTATCTATACACAAAAAAAAAATCAATTCCAATAGGTACTCTGTTACGTAGTGAAATAATGACAAAAGACAAACAGAAAAAAAAATATTTTCCCATTCATAATTAGTAATGAATCCTTCTTACGTACGTAGTTAATGGAATACGAAGATTTTATGTTCAAGTATCCGCGGCATCTGTTCGAAAAATGATTTGAGGCTACATTTTTTGAGGTATTTATAAGCTATGTAGAATATATTTGTTAACTACGTGGGAAAAATATACATCTTGAGAGCGCAGAGCCTATACGAATATACCTTACGATGCTAGCTATTCGACAGGCAGAATTAGCATATAACTAGTGTAAATAATCTTGATAAACAACGCTAATTATCCTAACTGATAGATCAACGCAGAGCCAATACCACAACATCTAGAGGCTTGAAATTTTGACTATAGATGCTTTTTATAACGTAGGCACCTACTAAGAAAGGATTTTTGGAAATTATATCCCCTTAAGATCGTAAAATAGACGTTAACTATTTGCATGAAAGTCCGTATGTTTCAAAGTAAAGGGCATAAAAATTGGTGGTTGAATTTATAGTGAAATATAAAACGATAACTCAGTGAAACGTTTATTATCGAATCAAACAATTGCTCCTAACACGAGCATTTTCATTACAAGAATTCCCGAGAGAATCATTTCATCATCGTACCGGCTCCGAACTTCTTTACTGCTCAAACTCTTACTTTAATGTCGCAAAGGAAGGTCAAATAAAGAATTTGACGACCTGAAAAAAGATAAAAAAACAAAAACTTACGCATTTCGTCAAAATTACTTAGCAAGTCACACAATGAAAAGTTTAATCTAGTTGATCCCTATTCGAGTACAAAAGTACAAGAAAACTGCTCTATTTCCATGTCTCGATACGTCTTTCTAGAAACAGATCCCGAAGGAACACGTCACGAGTCAGAACGTCACGCTAGTCGAAGTTACAACATCGGTATATAGACAACGACGTGACAATTCCCAAGTGAAAACTATTTTAAAACTAATGCCGTGGGTACGATGTAATACTATTTATGATTGTTACATATGTCCGCGTCCTATAGAGGCATCTCCAGCAAATTACTGTGGTATTATGAATAACGGTAGTGAAATAAAACATAAGTAACTTACTTGTACTTAATATTATATTAAACCACCACATATAAACGCACTGTCACGCTGGTAAATTCGTGAGAAGAAGCTTCTTGGTTGAAACGTTGGAACCAACTGCCCAAGTGGACTGGCTCGACTCTCCGGTTAATATTCTATTATTTTACTACCCTCAACAATAAAAGTCGTGATCACGTGGAAGAGCCGGTTGTCTATGACCGTTGGTTTTAACGAAGTCAAATCAAGTATTAATTTTATATTACAAAGTAGATCTTCCGGTAATCCAATCAGTGATGTTGACACATAGTTATAATTGTTCTTAACAGTCTAGCATTCTTTATAAACTAACTTCCTGACCTTCGCCATGTACTCACGCAGCCTAGTCTTATGAACTTAGCCACCTCAGTTGTAAGGAGATCCATTGTAGTCCAATAATGGTTTAACGGCATTATCGTACATCGCGTTACGCGCCTATTGTCATGGTAATTGAACTCGATAACGTTAGTAAACTTAATAATAAATTATTTGTTTTAGAAATTTAAAGTTATTCGATATTCACTTGTACTTTCTCATACAATTGGTATGATATGGGGACCATCAATGAGTGGGTCAATAACTTCTCTCTCGCATAGCAATGCGTTAATGGTGACCCCGCTGTCATGAAAGTCGATGGATGACGTTGATCATATATTATGAGAGGGCTTGTCTGCACTTTTGCCTTTTTTATGACATGAAGGACTCAAGAAACAGCAAAGGAGACACCTATCCCGAGAAATCACCAGTGAAACACCGGCCCTGAAGTAAAACTCTTTTTACACCTATTTTGAGCAACCCCCTGTCATAGCGCTCCGGGAATACCTTAAAAAGAATCTCATTTCACAGTTTGCACGTGCCTAAAACGTAGGAAAACACTTTGTGGACGACCTTACTTTATCACGTCACTCATATTCTGATTGGTTATTTTCACCGTTTCGTAAAACTGCTGCATATGCAATATATACGATAATAAGACTTATTTTCTTACGATATGTTTATGAGCGTATATCTGCTGGTATGACCGTTAAAAAGTCTAACAATATTTTTAAGGTTTGACTTGTTTGGTTTAGCTCTTCATGAGATCTGATAACTTTTAAACCGTGAATTTGTTGTGAGCTTGTGAGTTTTGGGAACCAATTTTAGACGCATTCTTATGACTTGTATTTCAGAAAATATAGTATACATTGAATAATTCTATTCATAATTTATATTAAAATTCTAGGATATTCTAGGCCTGTATTACAACGTTATAATTACGCGTGTAATATTAAATTTCAAATAAACGATATTTACAAAATTCATACGAAATTAGGTTTAATATTTACGCAACATTTACGCTCAACATCGGCGCTGCACACCGCTTGATATCCCGCGGGACGTGCATTAAGCTGTCGCCAGATGCTATACGTATATTGCACGTATAATGTACAGTAATGGAACTAAAGTGTTTGTACGTGCACAGCGACAACATCCTACTCAAGATAATTGTCTGGTTAAATAATTGTTCTGTTACGTCACTGTTTTTTTTATATATATATAAAAAATCTCATAGAACAGACGAGAAACCTCATTATTTTACGGTTTTTGTTGCCCGTGAACATCAGTAAAACAAAGACATAACTGATGTGTTGCTAGAGAGAAATTTGGCGACTTACTTGCCTTCGTATTCACAAACAATGCTATAAGGTCTCACAGCGACACAGAAAGAAAGGATGGATTATTCGTATTCCTATCCTTGTCTTTATCATTGTTCAAGAAACTAGAATGAATGAGATGGAAATACGAACAATCAATCTTTCTATTTCACTGTGAAACCTCATAGTATTGTTTGTGAATACTTGAGTCAACCACCTTACGCAAAACCCCACACCGATGTAATAAAAACAAAAAAGAGACGGTAGCAGTCAAATAATATGGGACCCTGAACTACCAGCATAGGGCAATATTCCATGCTGCTTCATAATAACTAAATGTTACCCGTGGCTTTGTACACGTATTCCTGTCCATCATTTATTGCAAGGCAACGTTATGTTGTTCGACGCTTACTTTAATGTGGCTTAGATATACATCGTAATGGATCTTTCCACAGAAATAAGTTGTTTATTCGTAAAAAGTAGACTATAATACTCGTCGTCCTCCCAACTATCTCCAAATCAAAAATCATACTATAGCAACGCTTATTTGAATCGTAAGATATGGACAAACAAACACACATACATTTATAATATAAATATAGATTATAAAGAGATAATAATTTTACGTGTGTATGTAGAATCTTCGAAACTAGTCTTCCATTTTTAAAAATTCATTCTCCAGTAGTATACTATATTATAACCGAGTGACATAGGTTACATTTTTTTATCTTAATTTCACCCGTTTGAATCCGAAGCGGGTTTTTAGTATGTCATAAATTTACTTTCAACCTGTCTCCTTTCAAACAAAATTACAGATAAAATGGATACCGCTCTACTCATAAAATATTAGTATCAGCCTCAAGATAATGATAACATTTATATTTCGACAGTGATTTCTTCGATATTCCTTTATTAAAGCACCCATTATTTATCGAACAGTGATTTTTGTACTTTTTATTCAATTATTTCTGAGTAAAGAGAGCTTTTATTTCATTTATTCATATTCTGAATAACGAAACACGACACGACACGACAAAATACACACCGGTTGGATATTCAGACGCGCTAACCGACAAATGCGACTTCGCACGAGCGAACAATTTACTATTCGTAGCCATCTATTCAAAGTGCTTTTTTGAATCGAATTTTAACGGATGACTCGTTCGAACCATGTTCGTCAATCGTTCGAACTATGCTGTCATAATGTTTATGTTATAAACTGTAAATGGGTCATACAGTTACATACATTTACATATCATTGAAAATTTACGAAATTAAATCTGATCTTTATATTTGCTAATAGAATAGTTTTAGAGTAATTTCCAGTAATATACATACTTTGTAAAATATAATTACCATCAAACTCTTTTTACATTACATCAGAACATATAAATCTACTTTATTGTATACGACCAATAAATGAGCGTCTATCACCGTGGCAACATCTGAAAAAATAAAAAAGGAAAAATAGATTTCATAGTTAATTTAAGCAAAGGTACGGCTACGCTATCATCATATTCATCATCACAACCCACACCTGTCCCACTGCTGGGCTCGGGTCTCGTTACTCAACGTGAGATACAGGCCATAATCCACCACGCTGGCCAAGTGCTATTTGGCAGATTTTATACTGATTCGAGAACATTAAGGGGAACTCTCGGGTATGCAAGTTTCCTCACGATGTTTTCCTTCACCGAAGCAAGTGATAATTAACAATAATACGCACATAACTTTTGAAAATTAGATGTGCGTGCAAGATTCGAACTCACGCCCCCACATTCGGGAAACCAACGTTTGAACCACCAGGTTACATATTAGAGATTTTTGGTGAATAATTAATTCTTATTAGTGAGTACCTGTGGATTCGATGAGAACTTATGTGCGGGATAAAAGAAGTAATGCATAAAATATGTCAAAGTCGAAATTCAAACTGCTGTTCGGCTTCGTGAACACGAAGATTGTCGAAGCGAATAATATATTTTGTAGTCAGTCCTTCACTGATCCGACCCCGAGGGAGCCGACATGACGTCACGGTGTTCAGAGTCACGTGACTTCGATAGACAACGCTGTACTCGATTTAAAGCTATTGCATCTCTTCGAAGACACTGGTATATTTTTTAAGTTTCTCAACAAGAGCGACATTTAAACTTCACCTTTTCTTTGCTAGCTTTCAAGTTGAAATGTTAAACGATTTGATTGAGAGAAGAATTTTAAATTAACTTTAAGTTTACAATAAAACTCTTATAGTTAATATTTTTTCAAAATGTTGGAAGTTTTGGGTTAGGTTTATGAATAATTATGGATTTTAAGAATTGTGTAACACTTTTGAATAGTCCGTATATGTATAGTGGCACCGAGTGATTTACAGCTAATTATACCTACCCCATGCAAACTACATTATAATTAGTTTAACGTTAAAAAAGAGAAAAAAAAACCTTGCGGCGATTGCACCAATAATCAATATTTAGCACGTTGATAGCTTTGACAGGTGGTAGAAACAATGTAAGGTTCACCCGGTTAGATACCACCACCTCATCTATTTATACCATATAAAACTTATATCGAAAACAACTGTCTTTGCAAGAACAAAAACAAAAACATTGCGCAAAGCTAGAATACGTTGTCGCGGAGTAAAAATATATATTTCCCAAAATACAATTATAAAGTACACGAAATTAAGTTACAGCGAAGCGAAACCGTAAATTTCTGGACGAGTTCTAATAGCTACATTAAAAATGAAGACCGTTTTCGCTGTCCATTTAACAAAACAATTATTTATGAGTGCTTAAAGAACCACCCTAATGTTTATGCCGGGAGCCTCTTATCTCGCGAAATTAGTCCGGAATGCTTTTGGTTGATATAAAATTATGCCATGCTTTATAAGTTTCATCTTTGAAATTATAATTTCGGTTTTGATACTTTTGCGCTGTACTTCGAATGTTTTGATATACACATGACATGACACTAAGGTATCTATGATATTGAAAATATGTGTGTTTTATGTACATGTATTTATGGATATATGTATTATGTGTATATTTGTATGTACGTATTAATACGTATGTGTATCTTAACTCCAGCAGCAGTGATAGTATAGTGGTTCGAACGTTGGTTCCCCGAACGCGGGGGCCTGAGTTCGAATCCTACACGCACCTCCAATTTTCAAAAAATTATGTGCGTATTACTAGTTAATTATCACATGCTTCGGTGAAGGAAAACATCGTGATGAAACCTGCATATCTGAGAGTTCTCCGTAATGTTCTGGAAGGTGTGTATCTCTCAATCCGCACTTGGCCAGTGTGGTGGATTATGGCTACTCCTCACACTGTGTGAGGAGACCCAAGCCCAGCAGTGGGACAGTTATGAGTTGTGTGATGATGATGATGGTGATGTGTGATGACAAGTTAATAATTTTTATTCAATACTTACCGATACAAATTCGTCTCCCCATACTGAACGAAGCGAAGGCCGCTGGACAATCTGGCAACGTTGCTGGGTTCAACCACCTTTCAGGCTTAAACTCCTCAGCATCAGGGCCCCACATGGGATGACGGTGGATGCCATAGATAAACATGAAACACGTCCTACCCTTTGTGAGGGTGCAGTTTCCTAAAAGTATTTTTTTTATTTGTATATATTTTTTTGTATCCTTACCTAATGTGTAGGAAAAAAAGGGGACTTAATGCTAAAAAAAAATGTCTCAATTCACCATAACACAGCGGAAATACTATGAAGGAGGTACAAAAAAATATAAGTATAGTATTATGATTATGTAGTTGAAATAAATGATGACATAATCAAACAAATAATTCAACATATTATTAGACATAATAAATTAATGCATTATATTCTTAGATATAATGTCTCTAAAAACATTGCTCCTTAAACTAGGTCATTATGGCAATTAAGCTGATATTAATCTGTTTAAATGGTAGAGTTTAGAACTTTCATATAAATGGCTTTAAATCTTTGGGATTACAGGTAAAAATTGGTGTCCCGCAAGGCACGATTTTAGGTCCGCACCACATTAGTACTTATTTATGCTGACATTGCACTGCTTGCAAGTTTGACAGTTACGGGTTGTGATTATTATTATGATTAATATAATTGATTAATCACATAATAAGGAAATATTCCAAATCTGAATTATAATTCACCAATTATTTAATCCTATAATTAATAGAATCAAGCTTTTTTACTTACTTAATTTGACATCTCTATCAAGCTTTCTCGCCGTTACCGGCACTATGGGGTAAATTCTCATGGATTCCTTTAACACTGCTTCCATGTATATTAGTTGGGATAAATCCAGCTTTGTTACGTCTCTGTCCTCATTGCCGAAAACTTGCTGCATTCTACGAATAAATTGCTTCATTTATAAGAAACTCTTCTATTTTTATTATGTGAAATTCTTGGTGCAAAGCTAAAGTTAAGCCGTAACCACGACCCAAGGAAACATATCGAAATATCGGTATGTAAAACGATAGATTGTCCGAAAAGTTTGTGCCGATTTTCGGTAAGTCCTGACTGAATATATCACAATTATTGAAAACAAATTACATGTGTACACTGTACATATTCTAAAATAGATAGCTCCAGTCATATTTGGAAAAAAGTTTGGTTACGACTCGTTAGTTTCGGCAATATTTGAATAAGCTTCGTTTTAATTGTCCTAAAATAGAAACTAACTTTCCGGACAACCCATTACATTTGTGAATTCATAATAAAATGTGCTCAGTCTGTGATGACTTAAATTTAACATGTAGTCTTCTATCGTATCTTGCGTAAAGGCATTAAGATCTTCAGATTCCTTAGAAGATGCAAACTATAGTTCTTTAACCTTCTAGATTTCGCTCTTAGAATGGCAAATAGCACAGTCATACATTACTAAGCTTAAGGAGAAAATCGTTTTAGACCTCCTCATGATTTACTCTAATTAACAAATCTGAGATACCTTCATCTACAATTTGATATTTTCTGAACCTTATTTTGGGGATTAATCCAAACGCCATTACAACTTACGACGACGCCCTTTTCCTGTTATCAGCTTCTACGATTAAAGAACCAAATCCAACTTACTCTTCAACAATCTTCTCCTGCACGTGTGGATAAGATCCTATGAGGAGTAAAGTGTACATGAGTACACTGGCAGATGTGTCATGGCCACCAACGATCATGGTGTCCACGTGTTCCCTGATCTCTGTATCGTTGAAGGCACCTTTCTCAATAGCCAACTCCAAGAGAAGATCAAGGAAGGCTTTGAATTTAGTATCTGCAATGTTGGTTAGTATTAGACCGTAGACATTAATGAGTTTTGTATAACATAGTATGACGATAAGTAATTTATTTGTTTGAATAGATTACTAGCATATTTTTAATAATTAAATTGAATAGTCCACGCTTATACTTTCTTGAGATAACTCAATATCATCATTGTGTTATCAATTCAGTTTAATGACGTCAGAACTGATATTACTAAAGCATTATATTACTCAAGTGCTGGTAAGATTAATTTTTTACACTTTCAATACCAGTATGGAGCACTCTCAAGTTAGGATGATTCCTTTCGCCATATTTTCTATAATTTTACAAATAGTCATTTATTGTGTCATCAATATCACTTTAAATAATATCTTTATCGTTTTTTATTAAATCAGGAAGGTCATTTAAGTCACTAAGATGTTTGTGTCTTTATAATTACTGAAGATGCGCACTACAATCAATAATCAAATTTAATTCAAAGGGTAAAAGATCATTTTACATTGACATATTAAATGTTTAAGACCTTTAAGACCGTGCTTGCGGGATCATTTTCAAACAGTTTAGATGGTTCTATAGAGACCTAAAAGATACCGAAACTAACCTATCACGTGGTGCATATGAGATCTATTTAGACTCCCAAAACAACAATTTTGATTTTTTTTTATATTTTCCACAGGCAAGTAACAATAATGTATATTTGTCTTACTCACAAACTAGAAGTGAAACAACACGATTTTAGTAGCTGCCAAAACGAAAGTCTCCTAACGCATGTTAAAAAATGAATTTTTAATACGTTATTTACATAAACTTTTACTTTCTTCACTTCTCGGTATATATTTAACAATATAAATTTTCCGACTCCCATGTTCCTGCATTTATCTTAAAAACGGTGTACTAATGGTTTTTCTTTAGGTATTAATATAAAGAGTTAAGGTTAAGAGGTATAAAAAGTTAAGAAAGTATTTGTATTTTATATAAAAATCACAAATCGTACCGGTAAACTTTTCAGGGTTGCCATTAATCTTATTGCTGATGTATTCTTCTTTTCGCTTCTGAAGAACCTTGAATATATAAAAAAAAACATTTATTTTGACAGAGACAAATGCACATATATTACCAGTCATACCATACCATGATACAAATTCAATAGCAACACATTTTTTTTTAATATGTTTTGGTATATCGCATTCATAAATAATAAACCAAAATAAGCGTCAGTACACATTCACAAAGCGACTACATAGTGCGTGCGTGGACGGTACACGTACGAACGCCGTGTAGACGATATATCCGTTTTCATACTCTATCTGTTGTCACTGCAATCGTGTTCATACGTCGATACGTCAAAATAACGCATCGCATAGTCGCCATGTGATCTGATCGTCACAAAATTTAAAAAGTGGATAGCATATTATTTAAACTCATTACTTTCTTTTTCTTTTACGGATACGATTTTTTTTTAATAAAACGATATTCTTACGCATATTACAATACAGCCAAATATTAACGTATTAATTTTCATTACCGTGTAAGACATATTGTGCAATATCTTTAAGCATTCATCCTGCTTCTTCTTAAGATTGCTGAAGCCGAAGAGGAAGTGATTGTGAATCCAGAACTTCTGGAATCTTTCCACCAACATGTTGAAGATCTGCTCTGTCGCCTGAACATATTTACTGTTTAAAACGTTGTTTTGATTGAAGTCTATTCCTAAAGCGGTCACTGAAAAGACACACTTCCATAAATATGAAAATTTACTCAATAAACTTCAAAGAAGATTACAGTTTAGGAAGAGTTTGGTCAATGAATATTGAATCTGAATTTTAAGTTTTTTGTCAGCCCCGTAGCTTAGTTGGTAATGACACTGCCTGCGAAGGGGTCCTGGATTCGATTCCCGGCCGGGGAAGATATTTATGTGACAGATAAATATTTGTTCTCGGGTCATGGGTGTTAGTGACGTGTTATTTGTGTTGTCCATGGTGCCTGCGACACAGGGAATCGGGGGTATGAGTGTGTTAGCGTTTATAAAAACGTATACATAAACAGAAGTACATCACACTACTGCGCAATTGTATAGCGTATATATCAATACTACGTGTTCACATTGGGAACAATGACGCCAAGAAACTTGAAAATGCGGGTTTCCGTTACGACAATGGTCGCTAAAAACATTTATATAAATGTCAAGAAGTTGAAATGGATAAAAACGATGTTATTTCCTGAATGTATAGAATCATGTTGCAAAGATAATATTATTATTATTATTGTGAAAAACTAAGAAGGACTGGTATATGAGCAGTAAGTATTATAACGTTTGGTCCAAATTAAAATTTTCATCGGTTGGCAGGGACACAGAACATATACAAAAATCAATGCAAATGTTAAACAAATAATTATGTACAATAGTGCTCACAGAATAAATATTAAAGTTCAATTAATGACCCCTGATAGCATATTTTTTTGCAATATCGTGTCATATGTTTTTATTATATTATAGTGCTTGTAAAGTGGTTTAAAATCGCCCTAATCATTAATGTTAATTTGAGGAATATTTTTAATTATTTATCTGTTTCTCATAACCTATTTACATATGACGGAAGCGGCAGTATTATTAGTCTGTACAAAATCTAATCATTTATGGTATATATCACGTATTCATGGTTTTTCACTGCGTGCCTGTATTATTCTGTAGTTTAATGTAGTCTTGACATAAGCCCATAATGTAGAGCCTGTCTTATGAAAGATACCTTTTTGTGCGTGGAAAACTGAGAAAACATCACGCAAATAAGTCCTAAATCTCTTTGGAATACCACACATAAATGATTATATCCTTGTTATAAAATATAATCGTACATATTTTGATTATTTTTCTGGGTTGTATATTAAGGTATAAATTATAGATATGTCACTGAATGTAAACTTTTTTTAAATGGAATAGTGGTTTAGAATATTAACATTTCACGGTTATTAATTAAATCAACTTATCCCTTAACAATATTTATTTTTTAATTAAATTATTAGTTCGTCATATGTGCATTACTGACATATTGCAATTTGTCTTTGCATGGTAAATAGGAACTCAGGGTGATATGTATACAATGAGTTAATTTTGTTAATTTAAAGTATTTAATATCAACTTACATTATAAATGGCGTAGATAAATGGATTATAGCAAGAATTACTCATCGCTAGCCAATCAAAGCAGAAGAAAATTACATTTATGTATCGGTACCTGAAAATAACAATAAAATTAGTATGTGGTCGGTTAACTTATATTCTAAACTAATATTATATAAAAAAAAATAGTTCAGTTAAAATCATGAAAGATAAAATCATTTACATGTAAAATCATGAAATTATTTGTCTACATTAAAAAATATTGCTCATAAAACAACAACTTAATTATCAAGTAACATGGATATTCTTTTATTTAAAATTTTATACAAATACAGAAACAGAAAAAAAAACTTTGTCAAAAATTGTCTTTGTAAGTCAATGATTAATATGTAACCGTGGAATAGGAGATAAATATGGTAACTATTTATATAAATAGATTAAGGTTATCCTTAACCTGTTTATACGTTTGACTGTATAAATGTTATTATTAAATGAACACGTTATTATTTATAGGACTTAAATATCTAACTCTAAAAGTATATAATAAGATAAAAATAATATTACGTAATATCTGATAAAAAAGGAGTAAAAATAATTATTTCGGGTGCTGATATAAGGATACCTGTAACGAAGCAAAGGCGGGCACTAGTTAATATTATTTTAGTATATTACCATACTAATAATAGAAAACTTTACTAAAATAGTATATCCCTTACTTTTAACGTCGTTCATAAAGTATGATAATTTTTATTATTTGTTCTATAATTATTTTTGCGTGACTGATAGGAATAATGATTACGAGAAAAAGTACATAATTTATATCTGTACGAAAATACTATAGATAGCAATAATTAAGAACCATAACCACAAATAAATAATAAAAAAAACCAAAAAGGTTGCAAATTACAAAAAAAAATATTTTGCAATCAACTTTCAGTGACAATTTGCTGTTGGTTTTTATATAAATTGCGAGTGAGTTCAGTTTGTGAAAACAAAGAAAATAGGTTTATTTCCTTTGCCATGATAACAAAACAAGACAATTTTCATTTCCTACTTTCATTTCCAACGTTTTCACTGCATAAATAGGCTAAGCTGGCTGTCCCAAAGTCCGGGTTATCTTTTGTCGGATGAAATACATTTCTATTTAATCTTTGAACTCTTAAACATAATAAATTATTATTTTAATTACAGTTGGACTTACTCATTATTACTTAGTAGTACTCAGTATTACTTACTCATTTATAGATGGAAAGAATGACTGCAGCAGTAAATAGCTTTGTAGTGGCAGCCAGCATAGAGCAAAGAGCGCAACAACCAACACCAACATTTTTATTACCTGTAGAAAGAACGCGTATTACTTTCTATTTTATAAAAAAGGAATGATAAATAAACCAACCTAACCTCATTCATTCTCATTGTTCTCATTCAACCTAATTGAAAACAAATGAACATGAAAAAAATATATGACAGTCTCATAAGTATGATACTTGAAGTGCTTCCTCTCCTTAACTACATAGACATTTGCAATCTAGATCTAACTGAGGAGGAACTGAGGAACAGTTTAACGAGCATGAACGTCTCCAAAATTTACTGATTAAACTCGTATTTGATATTCGCAGATATGAGCATATTTCCGAGTACCGTACACAATTCAAGTGACTCGCAATATCTCTTCACCGAAATGCTCATATTATATCTGCTTCATATTGCGTGCAATTAAACCGAAACACACCGAAAATTATTCGAATGTATTTACCATTCCTATGACAAACACGTTTTACGTTTCAATCGAAACCTACCCCTTTTGACTTCGCGTTTTTTCTTTTCCATTTATCAAAAATCCTCAAAGGGCAAATACGTTGGATACTTTAAAAAAACAAATTAAGATTAATTATCTTTCAGTCTAATATTCTACTTCACACCTTAGTCCCACATTTCTTTATCGAATTTTCCTACCTTAAATACTATATTACCCCTCCTAACCACCCCTTTATATTTTTATATTGACTCCTGTCTACTGCATTTGTATTTATATGAATAAAATAATATCTGTATACTTTACCCTGAATACTTTAAATAAAATTATATCTTTTATTCAAGCAAATGCCTGAAAAAGATTGCTTCTGAGCAATAAGGTCGCCAGTTGCGCATCTATTTCCAAGTTTTAGTATATCGCTAACGTTATTGTGTTAAGTAAAGACGATTTCTTAACTTTAAGTTATATGTGTAGTAGCTAATAACAAAATTATATTATAAATGCACTAATTCAAATTGAATGTTTTAAAAACAGCAGTAACTTCAGAATACTGTACACGAAATATCTCAGTAATTATAACTGGCGCTTTTAAACGTGTGCCAGTTTTTTATAACGTGAGTTTGACTGGTCGCATTGTTTGAAGCTAAAGATCGATCACTGCTCTTTGTTATGGTATATTGCATTGTATGATGGAAGACTTCTGCTACCACATGTAGCGCAGATTTATTATACCAAGCATTTGTTAACCTTGCTAACCTAAGTATTTATTTTTGGTTAACTAATTTTGCGGTCAAAACCTATGAATACCTTATCCCACTTTCAGAGGTTAGGCTTATATTAAATATTTTTTCAATATTAAAAGAAAGACTATTGGACTATTAATATTGATAGAATTTTGTACCTAATAAGGTAAAATAATCTGCCAATATATTTATCTCGTCATGATCAATACCAAATTAAATGTATTTCCAAAGACAGGACTCCTAACTAGGACAGGGCGGACTAAAAACTGCTTGTTAAATAAATACATTTTAGTTATGTAACTAAAGTCATAGATATACAACAAATATACATTAGATACGATTATTTAAATAAAATTAATAAACTCTGCAAAATTTAAAACACTTTACAATATACCATAACAGGCAATACGGTTGTGAAGGACAAAAGAAGGAAAATGAGACACAACAAGACTACCCATATCATACTAACAATGGACCTTATAAATAAATAAACAAGAGGCGAACTTAAAGCTTGGAGAATTCTTTCATAGTAGAGAAAAGGGAGAACAAAAAAGGTGGTTGCAAAAGAATTTAAAAAAATGCGCGTGTCAGCCATGAGGTACGACTGAAACGAAGCTCCTTAGATTTATCATCAATTCAATATGGATTTTTTGTTACATTTGTATATTTTAGTCACGGATAGGAAAAAATAGTATATACTACTGCAACAAATTTCTTTAACATCCTACTAAAAACTAATGTATGACATTATCCACCGACATTTTATGATATCGGCATAGATAATTAACGGTTTTTCCTTACCTTACCTAAACCATGGTAAGGAACTTCGTTCTAAAATAAAAATATTTATGTTTAGTTACCTTTTTCTTATTTTTCATATGATTTGCATCTCTGGCCTCCAGTGCGTTGCCCGGCGCACGCGCTCCCCAGAGCTTCTTAGCCATGTGTGCATAAGCGAACGTTATCACGCAGAGAGGGATTATATACTGAATAGACAAAAGTAAATATTAATACATGGTATGCTAGTTTAATTATACTTGTATTTAGTAACGAGGCTCATCACTTCGCTTTCTGAGAAAACTTTATTGAAAAGAAATTCCATAGATTAAATGATTTTGCACGATATTTTTTTCTTAACGCTAAAAAGTGTTAGTGTATACAATTGATCGGCAATTCGGCTACAGTGAAATATCATATTTGTGTATTCCACAGTAGTATTATAAAAAGTATAATCTTCAAATGTTATGTGGAATAAGTTTTAAATCAATAAGCGAAGTTTTCTAATGAACCATTGTATTACGGCGATATATTTTTATTATTGGTTGTAAAATCATATCATCATAAATTTAAAATACAAGAGGATCTAGTATTCGAAGTAATAAAACCGTTATTACCTAGTAAGTGCTATTTATTTCTTTCGTTGGGTCTTTACTGCAAGGTAGAAAAGCATTACAAAGTGCTTTCACGTTAAGACTACTGAGTCGATAAAACCGTGCATGTCGGTGAAAAATATGTAAGATTTCTAGATAAAAGCTTGAAGTGGGTATATGTATATGAAAAGGTGAATATATGTATAGTCTAAAGTGACTTAGTTTATTTAAGACCTCTGTGGTGATTTATTTGTAAAATAGATAAAAATCGAACGATTAACGATGAACAATTAACCTAAAAGATGTGAGTAATGACAAACGATGAAAAT